>WITN01000599.1:0-53994 GCA_015025155.1 Lactarius quietus
AAGGTTCAGTTGGCGACACGCCACTATTGACGAGAAACAACTCCCCATCGTACTACGGACGATCAACCCAAGCGACAGAAGGACCGTGCTAGCAAAGTTGCTCAATGAAGAACAAAACGACGCCAAAGTATCACGAATGTTCACCACCGAAACAAAAGAGCAAATCGTGACCGCAATAGAAGAACAAGTATATGGACGACGATCAGCGGTTGAACTCGCAATCGACGTCAAACAATACACAAAAACAGTCACTATACCAAAAGAATACCAACAATACGCGAAGGTATTCGGAGAAGAAGAATCAAAAAGGTTCCCACCAACAAGAAGTTGCGATCACGCAATCGAGTTCAAAAAGGGGGCACCAGAAGCCATCGATTGCAAAGTGTACCCAATGACAAGGGTTGAAGATGCAGCACTAGACGACTTCATTGACGAGCAAATAGAGAAGGGATACATTCGTCCCTCGAAATCCCCGTACGCATCGTCATTCTTCTTTATTAAAAAGAAGGACGGAAAGCTACGACCTGTCCAGGACTACCGAAAAATCAACGAGTGGACAATACGGAATCAATACCCACTACCCCTTATCAATGATCTAATCAAGGATCTCGGAGGGGCGCAAATCTTCAGCAAACTGGACGTTCGACAAGGCTACAACAACATACGAATCAAAGAGGGTGACGAACACAAAGCGGCATTCAAAACACGCCGCGGACTTTTTGAACCAACCGTTATGTACTTTGGACTGTGCAACTCACCCGCTACATTCCAGAGTTTCATGAACGAGATCTACCGCCCTATCATAGCAAAACATGAAGCGCTAGGAACGACGATACGAGTCTACATGGACGACATCGCCATAGCCACAAAACGACAGCCGCACGCTCCAACGAAACACCAAGAAGCAGTCTGTGACGTTCTTGCCGTCGCTCAAAAACACGACCTCTTCTTCAAACCAGAAAAGTGTACTTTCAACGCTTCTAGCATTGATTACCTGGGGGTAATCCTTGAAGAGGGGGTAACACGCATGGACCCCGTCAAAATTTCGGGCGTTCGCGACTGGCCCTCTCCATCATCGGTAAAGGACGTACGATCTTTTCTAGGTTTCTGCAATTTCTACCGGCAATTTATCAAAGGATTCGCGGCAATTGCCAAACCGCTAAACGAGCTAACACGCAAAGACGAACCCTGGGAATGGGCAGAACGACAACAAACGGCGTTTGACACGCTTAAACGAAGAGTCACAAGAGAACCCATCCTCGCACACGCTGACCAAACCCAACAATTTGACCTGGAAGTCGATGCATCTGGGTTCGCGGTGGGAGCGGTACTGCTACAAAAGAAACAAGATGGAAAACGACACCCAGTAGGATATTATTCGGCAACGCTCAACGCGGCCGAACGCAATTACGACATATACAACCTCGAACTACTGGCTATAGTAAAGGCGCTGCGGAATTGGAGGCATTTACTTGCCGGATCACCCCACAAAGTACGCATATTCTCAGATCATCTCAATCTCCGATACTGGCGAGATCCCCAGAAAATCAGTCGGAGAATAGCAAGGGAAGTCTTGGAATTAGCCGAATACAACTTCGAAATACACCACGTAAAGGGAACTGCCAACGGAAGAGCGGATGCCCTGTCAAGACGTCCCGACTATGACCAAGGAGAGAGAGACAACGAGGACGTTACGGTGTTACCAAACAAACTATTCGCGCGAACCATCAAAGCCACAAGATCACAAGACGACGAGAAAATACGCAAATGGGTGGATCCACACAAACTAGTTAAGGCTGATGGACTGTGGTGGTATCAAGGACAAAGATTGGTGATTACTGGGGGACCAGACGAAATCAGAGAAGTAATCCGCACACATCATGATCCTCCAATTCATGGACACCCAGGAATAAATCGAACAACGCAGCTGGTCGAACGACAGTACTGGTGGCCAACAATGAAGAACGATATTGCAGACTATGTCAAAGGGTGTGCCGATTGTCAACGGAACAAAGTCAACACACAAAAGACGAAAGCACCGTTACAACCACTATTCCCGAAACCAGAAGCAACACCGTTCGAAGTAGTGGCACTAGACTTCATCACGAAGCTCCCCAAATCGAGAGGATACGATTCCATCCTAACAATCACTGACCATGATTGTTCCAAGGCCTCTATCTTCATACCATGCGTAGAAGAAATATCGGGAGAAGAAACAGCGGTCCTATACGCCAAACATGTGGTAGCTCGATTCGGACTACCCTCAAAGATTATTAGCGACCGAGACCCCCGGTTCGCGTCCAAATTTACGAGAGAACTGTGTCGAATCCTGGGGATACAACAGAACATCTCGACGGCCTACCATCCCCGCACCGACGGACAGTCAGAACGCAACAACCAGTGGTTGGAGCAATACCTCCGGTTCTGGGTCAACGAACGGCAGAACAATTGGGCGGAATATCTAGCGTTGGCAGAATTCGCACACAACAATTGGACCAATGAGTCCACACGCGAGTCACCGTTTAGATTGCTGATGGGATATCATCCACGCGCTAACTGGACAGATCAGCTGTCACCAATACCGCGAGTTGAGGCAAGGCTGAAACAATTAAAAGAGATAAGACAACAAGCACAAGGACAAATGAAGAGGGCGCAACAGTCATGGATTAGAAATCGTGACACACCCAGGTATCAGGTGGGAGATAAGGTCTGGCTCGAAGGACGTCATCTACGCACCCACCAGCCAACCACGAAGCTTGCGCCCAGACGACATGGCCCGTTCGCGATTACCCAGGTGATGTCACCCGTCAATTATCGACTAGAACTTCCCACGCAGTGGAGCATCCACAACGTGTTTCACACAGACCTCCTTACGCCCTACAAAGAAACCATGACTCACGGCGCAAACTATCAACGCCCACCACCAGAATTGGTAGGAGACGTGGAAGAATACGAGGTCGAAAAAGTACTAGACTCAAGGAGACATGGACGGGGGCGCAAACTCCAGTACCTCATCAAATGGAAGGGGTACCCAGACTCAGATAACCAGTGGGTCCCGTGGGACGATGTACATGCGGACAAAGAGATAAGGAAGTTTAAACAGTCCAATCCAGGAGCAGAGACTCACATAAAAACAGCAACGATTGGACGAACAACGGTATCAACCCCCACTTCCATGGCACATGTACCGCTCACCATCATCTCCCTTGACTTCCCTCCCGTCGAGGAGCTCGTCACCTACGATACCAACAACAACGTGGATGACCCCTTCTGCTCAGCCATTGAGCAAGTGCGAACCATCGCCGAACAAGATCGAGAAGAAAGAGAACAACGCGAGCGAGACTTGGCCGAGGCTCGCCGGAGATTCCCCACACCCACAAGCGGAAGAGTGGAGGAAGATGCGGAGGGACTACGGGTTGTTGCAGGAGGTAATGACCTCGTGGAGGATGGATCAGGTGGTGAAGATGACGCCGAGGGAGAGACGGATGAGGATACAACGATTGATGAGGCAAGTGTCCTCCAGTCCTCCGCCACCACATCCACCACCGCTGTCGACCACTACGACAGCGACGAGTCATCTGATGGCTCCTACCACGACGCCCATGTCATCTGCACAAGATGCGACAACCCTCAGAGCTACTGTCACTGCGCCCCAATGCGCATTCCTCCCCGAATCAGCCAAGAAGAAGACGACGACAATACTACCGAAGAAGCCATGGATGACGAAGAACGAGCACCTACAGTTGCTATCGTCTATGGACCGACTGCGGAGGAAGGATACGCCGCTATGGGACGACTCCCGTCATACGCCGAGGCCCGCGACCCCTCACCCGTCAATACGCGCCGAGCGCATGCGCCGAGGCGCCCTATCCGTGCCCTATCGCCTACCCCCCAAGGCTTCGTCCTCAACAACGGGATGAACTGGGTACCTATGGTGATCGAACATGAAGGGCGACGCATCCCTGCCAGATATGTGCGGGTAAGAATGCAAGATAACCCGGAGGTGTTCGGAACGATGGGGAGGGGCGAGCCGATTTACCGTGGAGACATACACGCCGAGCCGTGTCGAGATATGGGACCCCCAGCTGAGTACACCCGCGAAGAACTGCTATACCTTCGCGCTGACTTCCGGGGACGACGCCAGGTAGACGAAGCCCTGCAAGGCTGGGAGATATTTCCCTTGCCGCCGAAGTGAGGCGCTACCGCTCGTCCCAGGAAGTCATCAAGGAGCTGGAGATCGCCATCAAGAGGCTCGAAGATGACATCTTCGTGCATGTCAATCGCGCACGGCACTCCGCGAGGAGGTTGGGAAGAGCTCACGCCCTCGTGAGGATACGGGACGAGCACGAGACTGACGTTGGACTCACCACAGTACCGAATTGGGTAGTGGAGCGAGGGCGCTCACCCTTGTGAAGGGGGTGATGTAACGTCCCGGGTCATAGTGAGTATCTGACCTAACCCATAAGCGATGGGACGTGATCAAGGGGCTGCTTACTGCTCGCTGACTGATGGCTGTGGACTTACTCATTCATACGATGTTGATTACTGATAGTCTTACTGATCCGATGGTCGAGGCTGACTGTACGATTACTGAGTAGTAGTAGTTGTGGCGCTCATATTAGTGGACGATTACCCAGCAGGTAGTAGTAGTGGCGATCTCGCTGACGAAGGCGGATCGCGCGTTAGTGTTATAAGGAAGCTATCGACTGTTGTGGTCGATAGCTTGGATTTCTTGTACAACTCTCAACTTGTTATCCAAAGCCGGTTTTCACTCTCTCTATCTCGTCCTTTGGGGCCGTGTGTCAAGAACAAGCAACAGTACTAGCTCCGCCTTTGTGCGTTGAGATGTTAGTCAGCCTTCGTGCTTGAGTAGGATTACTGCTGAGTCACCGCGTTCACCTTACGTTGCCCAAGTCAGGCTCACGTGCAGCTCGCACGTAACATCCCTGATCTGATCAGAATGGCGACTCAAACACACATCGAAGAACCAGCACCACTAGTTATCGACGAGTGAACAGGTCATATAGTAGAAATGCACCCAGAAGACGTACAAGCCGCGAGAAGGGCCATGGGACCAGACAAACCCAATCAACTGGGAGGGTTTGATTTCGATTATAATGACCTGCCTCCACAACAACACGAACAAATTAACAGAGGTGACGGTATACGAGGATACCCATACCAACGTCGACAGGAAGGCCCGCCACCCATAGGAGGAGGAGGAGGACCCCCAGGAGGACCACCACCTCCAGATGGAGGCGGACCGCCACCGGCTGTAGGAGGCCAACAACAACAAGGAGGACACGCAACGGACAAATTCATAGGCAACCCTCCAAGTCCATTTAGCAGAGATCGCTCAAAGGTGGAAGGATTCATCCTTCAATGGGAAGTATACGCTGGAGTGAACGCAAGCCACTCAGCCATGAGGAACAAATATCAAAAAGCTATGTTATTCCTCACCTACGTTCAAGGAGACCTGGTTAACGCCTGGGTCATGTCCGCAAGCCAGTGGCTAGTCAGAGAAGTACAAAGGGGCGTCAGCCAATTCGACAACAGGCTATGGAACAACGTTCTACAAGCCTTCCGTCGACAATTCGCTGACGTACTTAGCAAGGAATGCGCCCAGGCTCAACTTGATGCTGGGATTCGAATGAAGGAAGGGAAAATTGACGACTATATCATGCTATTCGAACAACTAGTTTGATATGCCGGATACGATATCAACGCCGAACAAACCCTGAAGTACTTCATAAAGGGACTACCACGAGCGCTGTATGAAGTGATGTATCAACACGATGACCCCAGGACATACAAAGATTGGAGAGCGTCAGCTCTCAGAAGACAACAAAAGTGGATTCACATGCAGACGGTGCGCGGTAACCTAGACATGTTCAAAGGGTCCACTAACAAAAATCAACCGGGAGCATTGGCCAAACTGCTCGCTCCCCTATCAAACCCCGACGCGATGGACACGTCCGCAGATCGAGTCAGAGGAAGACTCGCAGGAGTGGAAGACGTCCTCAATACTCCACGACCTCCCTTTCCACCAAGAGGAGGATATCTCCAGAGGCAATGAGGCAATCGACCAGACTTTAGTCAGGTTTGATGCTACAACTGTGACAAAATGGGGCACATCAACCGAGACTGTCGCCAGCCACGACGAAACAAATGTCAACAAATAAGGAGCACTGAGGAAAAGCCAAGGACCGACGAAGATAAAGCCAAAGACTGGCTGAGAGGAGTAGCCAGTGAAGGAGACGATGTAAAAGACCTCATCTTGCAGAAGTTGATGGGGACGGATTTTTCAGACGCCTGAACCCGACGGCCTGGGTAAGGGCACTTCATTGTAACTCTGTGTACATTATGCGCTATCGATCTATGCGAGTCCCAGTTCAACTGCACACACGTTACAACACGGCCGAAATCAAAGCACTAGTGGACTCAGGAGCCACTGATAACTTTGTGAGCAAATGATTTCTCCAACGAATGGGAATCAAAACGCGGTTATTAGATAAACCCAAAAAGATATACAACATCGACGACACCGCAAACCAGGCAGGACACATAACTCGTTACGTCATCCTTCGAGTCAGTGTCAAAGGAAACGACAAAGAAATGCAATTCTTAGTCACCAATATCGGGAAGGAAGACATTCTCTTTGGTTACCCTTGGTTGGCGGCTTACGAACCCCAGTTCGACTGGAGGAAGGGGGCAATTAGCCAGACACACCTGCCCATAACAATCAAAACAGTTAATGCAACTGACAGACGAAGTGTCCTGGCTCACCTACTAACCAAAACAAAGGACCATATCGTGAAGCAGCTAGGACAAGAAGAGTCACGAGGGAGACGAGCGCTGCTCCCCGCTATCGAACACGCCATTGTGGCAGAACCTAACCACGAAGAAACAAACACCCTCCCATCACAATACAAGGAATTCAGCAAGGTGTTTGACGAAGAAGCGTCAACAAGACTCCCAGAAAGGAGACCTTGCGATCATGCGATCGCGCTTCAGCCGGACGCCCCAGCATCACTATCCTGTAGGGTGTATCCCATGACACGCATCGAAGAAGAAGCTTTGGACGTCTTCATCAATGAACACCTTAAAAAGGGGTATATACGACCATCGCAATCGCCATATGCATCATCGTTCTTCTTTATCAAAAAGAAGGATGGGAAACTGCATCCAGTACAAGACTATCGTGCAATAAACCGGTGGACGGTCCGGAACCAATACCTGCTCCCCCTGATAACTGACCTAATGAGGGACCTTGGAGGAGCAACCATTTTCTCCAAGTTCGACGTTCGACAGGGGTACAACAACATTCGTATCAAAGAAGGAGACGAACATAAGGCCATGTTCAAAACAAAACGAGGCCTCTTCGAACCCACGGTGATGTATTTCGGTCTCTGCAACTCACCCGCCACCTTCCAAGCCTTCATGAACGAAATTTACCGACCCACAATAACGGAATTCGAGCCACAGGGAACCCACATTCGCATTTACATGGACGATATCGCGGTCGCTACTAACAGCTGCGGCTCCCTACAGGACACCCATGATGCACACTCACGGGCAGTGGCAGCAGTTTTGGCAGTCACCGCAAAACACGACCTCTACTTCAAGCTGGCCAAATGCGCCTTCCATGTTCCCTCCATTGATTACCTGGGGGTAATCCTTGAGAAGGGGATGACGCGCATGGACCCTGCAAAAGTCACGGGAGTTCGCATGTGGCCCACACCGACAAAGGTCAAGGACGTACGCAGTTTTTTAGGTTTCTGCAATTTCTACCGCCCTTTTATTCGAGGATTCGCCAACATCGCCAAACCAATGAACGAATTGACAAGAAAAGACGTCAAATGGCGTTGGGGTCCGACCCAACAGCAGGCGTTTGAAACACTGAAAAACCGCATCACAGATAACCCAGTCCTTGCTCACCCAAATCCAAAGGAACAATACAACCTTGAAGTAGATGCATCAGGATTTGCGGTGGGCGCAGTACTCATGCAGAAAGGAACCGATGGCGAGAAACACCCAGTAGCATTCTACTCGGCCACCCTCAACGAAGCTGAACGAAATTATGACATATACAACCTAGAGCTACTGGCCATCGTAAAAGCGCTACGAAATTGGAGATATCTATTGGTGGGATCTCCACACAAGGTCAGAGTATTCTTGGATCACATGAACCTGCAATACTGGCGAGACCCACAGAAGATTAGCTGAAGGGTAGCACGAGAAGTACTGGAGCTGGAGGAATACAACATCGAAATACACCATCTCAAAGGACGAGCAAATGGCAGGGCAGACGCGCTGTCCAGAAGACCAGACTATGACACCGGAGAAAAGGACAATGATCGAGTCACCGTCTTACCAAATGAAATATTCATACGAACAACCACGGGGGTCGTACCAACATCCATCAATCAAGACGAAACACGAATCAAACTGTGGATCAGTCCCCACGAACTCAAGAAAATAGATGGTGTATGGGTCAAGAATGGAAGAATAGTAGTCACTACCAAGGAACCCGAAGAACTAAGGAAAGTCATAAAACAATACCATGACACGTTGACGGCCGGTCACCCAGGAATCGCAAAAACACAAGAGCTATTGGCTCGACATTACTGGTGGCCGAAGATGAAGGCGGATGTCATTGACTATGTCCAAGGGTGTGCAGAGTGTCAGAGACACAAAGTTAACACCCGACCTACCAGAGCGCCACTCGAACCTATCTATCCGCAGGTGGAAGCTACACCGTTCAAAGTCATTGCGGTGGATTTCATAACTAAGTTGCCCCAATCCGAAGGCTATGACTCGATTCTGACTATCACAGATCATGACTGCTCCAAGGCGTCAATATTCCTACCCTGTCAAGAATTGATGTCAGGAGAAGAAACCACGATGCTATATGCCCAAAAAGTACTCCCATGGTTTGGACTCCTGAGCAAAATAATCAGTGACCGAGATCCCCGCTTTGCAGCGAAGTTCATGAGAGAGCTATGCAGAGTTCTCCAAATACAACAGAACATATCAACTGCTTATCACCCACGGACAGATGGACAATCAGAGCGCACCAATCAGTGGCTAGAACAATATCTCCGACTATGGACCAACGAGAGACAAGACAACTGGGCAGCCCAATTACCCCTGGCAGAATTCGCTCATAACAATACGATGAGCAGTACCACTAAGCAAACTCCATTTTTCATGCTAATGGGGTATCACCCAAGGGATAAATGGGCGCCAGGTACCATCAACGTGCCCAGCGTATCAAGCAGATTGGAACAATTGAAGGAGGCCTGTCGGAGCGCGCAGGAGAACATGATAAAGGCCCAGAAGTCATGGGTCAAACACAGAGATACGCCCAGATACGCCATAGGAGACCAAGTATGGCTAGATGGACGTAACTTGCGAACAAACCAACCAGCCGCCAAACTTGCGCCCAGAAGGCAGGGACCGTTTGAGGTTGTACAGGTGATGTCCCCTGTGAATTATCGGCTCAAGTTACCTCCACAATGGAAGATACATGACGTGTTTCACACAGATCTACTCACACCTTACAAAGAAACACGCATGCATGGCGTAAACTACTTACGCCCACCGCCGGATCTAGTGGATGGCGTGGAAGAATATGAGGTCAAAAAGGTGATAGATTCCCGAAGGCATGGAAGAGGGCGCAAGCTCCAGTACCTCATCAAATGGAAAGGGTATGCCGATTCGGAAAATCAATGGGTTCCGTGGGAAGACGTTCATGCAGAGGAAGAGATAAGAAAATTCACATGACTAAACCCGAAGGCTGAGACTCACATAAAAGCAGTCTTGACAGGACCGGTCACACCATCACCTCTCTCATCCACTCCTAAGATGTCCCATGTCCCTCTCTCCATTATCAACCTTGACGAAATCACCATTCCCCGCGTCGAGACCCTCATCACCTATGATGACAACAATAACGTCGATGACCCATTGTGCTCCGCCCTTGAACATGTCAGAACCATCGCCGAACAAGACCAAGCAGCCTGAGACTTGGCCGAGGCTCGCAGGCGATTCCCCACTCCCGCAAGCGGCCGAGTGGAGGAAGATGAGGGAGGAGTACTCCCTATTGAAGGAAGTGATGTCCGCCTGGAGACAGGATCAAATAGTGAAGAGGACGGCAGCGGAGAGACAGATGAGGATACGGCTATTAACGAGGCAAGTGTCCTCCAGTCCACCACCTCACTCGCAACCACCGCTGTCGATGACGATAGCAAAGATGAAGACGACAACAGTGACGAGTTGTACCACGCCGCACGAGTTGTCTGCATCCAGTGTGACAACCCCCCCAACTACTGCCACTGCGCTCCCCTGCCTATACCTCACCAAGTCCGCGTCATTACCGAAGAAGCCGACGATGACGCGCGTCAATCATCGCCAACTGCTGTTGTCTACGGACCAACGGCGGAACAGGGATACGCAGCGCGCGGGCTATCCCCCTATAGGGAAGAACGTGACCCATCGCCCTTCGCTACGTGCTGAACGAATGCGACAAGGCTCCCTCTCCGTGCCATATTGCCTACTCCAGGAGGGTTCATCCTCAACAACGGGATGAACTGGGTGCCGATGGTCATCGAGCACGAGGGGCGTCGCATCCCTGCCAAGTACGTATGAGTCCGCATGCTCGACAATCCCAAAGTGTTTGGGACGATGGGGAAGTACTCACCCATCTACCGAGCGGACATCCACGCCAAACCATGCCGAGACATGGGCCCCGCAGCTGAGTACACTCGTGAAGAGCTTGGCTACTTTCGCACTGACTTTCGTGGAAAGCGCCAGGTAGACGAAGCCCTCGCTAGGCTGGGGGACATCTCCCTCCAGGCCGAAGTGAGACGCTACCGCACGTCCATGGAAGTCGTAGCCGAGCTCGAGCAAGCCATCAAGAAGCTCGAAGACGACATCTTCGTGCATATCAACCGAGCCATGCACTTGTCACGAAGGCTAGGGCGCGCACATGCCCTCAGAAGGGTGCGGGATGAACATGAGATGGATGTGGGGCTTACAACTGTTACTAATTGGGTAGTTGAGTGTGGGCGCTCACCCTTGTAAAGGGGGTGATGTTACAATTCGCTGTCGAGGATCAGTGTAAGCGGGATGACAAGTCACTCCCAAATCTTACTCATAACATGTTGTGGCTTACTCACATATTACTGTACAATTACTGATGATGACTGATAGTATTAGTGGACGATTACCTAGCATTAGTAGTAGTGGCTGTATCGCTGACGAAGGTGTACAGTCAAGAACCGGTTATAAGGTAGCTATCGACTGGTGTGGTCGATAGCTTTACTCTCTTGTACCATCTCCAATCTAGTCGGGTTCCTTCCTCTCTAAACCCACCTCGTATCAGCTCCCTTAGGAAGGCGCTTTCAGGCGTCCTTGAAGACAGTCACACCTACATGTGTTGACACGTGTTGCTAAGTCATCGTTCACTGTCATCGCGTGTACTGCCTAAGTCAGGCCCGGGTCGCTACGACCGTAACAATTGCCATGATATGTGCATCCGATTCAGCTGATCACTGATAGTACATATTGAGCTTGACCATTTCTGCTTCAAGAGCCAGTACAAAATGAGAATAACACATCTTGAGGGAGGCCTTCGTCCATGCCACATGAAGCTTCTCCAGCATGGGCAAGGCATTATAAAGGGTTGGTGTTGAGAAGGAGGAAAATGCCTGCTGTGCATAGTGTTGTGGGGCTCCAATAGCCCAAGCCAGCTGTAGCTGAGCCCTGAAAGCCCAAAGCATGGGCTTGCTGTATTTAGCCAAGCCATGGCTAATTTTGTGGCTAATACACCCAGAGCTGTTGGCTATTGCACTGAGCCCACACTCAAGCCAGCTAAGCTGGCAGAAAACAAACATGTTGAACAACAAGGACTACTACTGTGCACACACAGGCGTGGGAAGATACAGTACAACATGAAAGGTATGATGTCCAATGCCAAAATACACCACTTGCTACTGAAGCTCTGATGATCTTGTGACCAGCAGAACATTTACCGAGTGTGTGGACAAACATAAACTGCATGCAATTAGCTCAAGTCAAGTAACAAAGGCTGGACTCACATCCATTGACCATGGGGAGAGGAGATGACACTACATTTGGGGTGTTTGGGGAGTGAAGCTGGAATAGTAATGATGCCCAATATGATGTTGTTGGAATCACGAGCTGAACACTGCATGAGGAGAGTGTGGAGGTAGTCATACTGTGGCTTCTCATCGATGGTGAGCAATTGGATATGCTGAGTGAAGGTGATGAAGGGTAAAGGTAGGCCCTGGCAAAGCCCTATGGCCAAGGTGGTCTTCATCTCGACAATGGCTTCCTCATATTGCTCAACAGGGCCCTCCTTGATGATATCTTTCCAAGGTAAGCGACCACAGCACAAATAGACTATACAATACACCAGAGATTCAAGATTGTGGTGGTGTGATTGCGTCTGTCCTGAATGGCTGTTGATTGAAGTAAAAGTAATAGTACCTGCAGTCTTAAGCCCAGATACTGGTGAAATGTGCTGACGAGTAGAGGGATTGTGAAAAAGTTGGGCCAAGCCAAAGTCAATCAGAAACACCTGGTCACTCAGCTTGCTGATGCCAGTCATGAAGTTTGCTGGTTTAAGATCTCAATGAATGTAATTTCGACTGTGTAGTGCTTCAAGACAAGAAAGCTGTAGAAAGAATAGATATATGAGCTAAATGTCCAGGATTGTGTGGAACACATATGAGGGGAATACCATTTGATTGGCATATGAAAATACTAAGCTGACATTGTTGTGGGACTGGGATATAGACTCTTCCAGTGTAAGGCCAAGGCGATTGAGAATCAGCACATTGTAGTGGGCCTCTCTCCCATACCAATGCATAGAAGGGATGCCTGCCACATTAGAAAGGACTTTGTATACACTATGTTCGTGACAAAGCTGATCATGTTTTGATTGGATAGGCTCAAATTTTAGAGTGACCTCCAGTCCTGTTTTGATATCCCATCCCAGGTAGACATTTCCTAGTGGGGGGGAGGGGGAGGGTTTGAGTAAAATCGAAGCACTATCAGAACAACTCACTGAATGTGCCACAGCCCAGTAACTTCCCCACTCTATATCTTCCGCATACGCAAAGTATCCTGGGCTGCTCCCTTGAATGTGTCTCAAGGGAATTGTCTGAATGCAACATAAGACAGGGAAATTGGGTACAGTATGGCATGATGGTTGTTGAAATGCCATCCCAAAAACAACCCCTTCTTTCACTTAGAACTCTGATTTCCAAGCTGGCTGTCTCTTGAACCAGAATAGAGATGCATAATATTCGCTACAGTATTGATAGGATGGTATGAAACTAAATGTGTGAAGAACGTCCTGGTACGTGAGGTTACAGTAAATTGTCAATGTTGAATAGGCATTTAACCATCATAGTTCTTCATATCATCATGGAGAAGCTCATCCCTCACCTTTTTGATGTCCCCACCCAACAACAAATCAAGCATGATGCCCAGCTGAGAGTCCACCTTCAGTCTGGTCTCTCCCAGCATGGCAGCTTCTGAGGTCTCCCAACTGGCCATGAAATCTAGATGCTTCTTCTTCAGCAAGAACTTCAGCATTTGTAATGCTTCCATCAAGGCTGGGCTGATCCAGTTTCACTGTTTGGTGTCAGTCTCCCCAGCTGATGAGAAGACGTGTTTGCATGGGACAGAAGACACTTGAATCAGAAGGTAGTCCATAGCAATAGCGAAGAGTGTATGGAACTCTGACTTGTGGGCCTGTTGGTAGTGATAGTTGTGATAATGTTAACCTGATTGAATGTGATATGGGACTTACCTCCCAGTAGATCAGGATGTTCATATTTTCTGACATGAATGGACCTAAGATGTACTTTGCAAATTCCTCTTCAACCTTTCCCATCAGATTTGCACTATTGAGTCCGGAGTAAATGGGGTGGTCCTTGAGTTGGAATCACATTGATGTCTTTGCATACAATGGAAGCTTGGGGCAAGCTTGAGTTTGAGCCAGTTGCACAAGAGATAAGCTTTCTTCATGATACTTGAGCATCTAGTGCAAATCATTAATGCAAGAATATAACATCAGTCATGCACCTACAAGGTCAAGCATGATCTTCTTGGATCTCTCGGTGTAAATTGGATTCCACTTGTGTTGGATCCATGAAAAGCATATGGAAGGATTGAGAATTTTAGATGGTGAATTTGCATCAAGTGACTGCATAATGGGAAAACAGAGACCCACTCATGGCAATGACATAGGCATCAGTATCGTCCATCTGCTTATAATAAGGTAGGTCCCATTAGGAACCCGCACCCCATGATGTAAGCTCTAAACCCTAGGGTTGGATTATGTAAGCGAAATGTAAGCGGCCACGATGAGGATTTGGGAGGGTTACCTTAGGGTTTATGTTGCCTGGGCGAGGGTTTAACTTAGGGTTAGAGCCCGGAATAACTTAATTGGGCTGATCCTGGAGCATTTCGTTCCGATTATCATGAGTATCTCAGAGCATCCCAGAGTCAAAGCACTATCAATGTATGCACATGTCGGGGGTTCAGTAAGTTACGAAATATAAATGCTAGGTAGGGACAGCGTCCTTCACCTCAAGGATGCACTGGGGCGGCAAAGTACGATGTCCATGGTACTTTTTGTTCACCCACACCGCTTGCGCACCCAATAGTCCTTCTCTGTAAGCGGTGATGAATCGTGCTGCTCGATTTGCGAACCTGTAAAGGAATGAGCTACGAAATGGGAAAGAAAAAAAAAACGGACCTTCGGATCTGAAGGATGGGGACACTGTTGAGGCTGTCCCTAACTGTGGCATCCATTTCGCAAGCCATCTTCGCTCGGGGTACCGCGCGGTAGTGAGCCTTTGCTGCTCCCCAAAACTGCTCAATAAAATTGAGCTCACAATGGTATTTCAGGTAAAAGTCACAGATGTGGTTGTGCCGCTCAATTAACTCCTCGAGCTGAGATTTCTGAGCCACGAAATCTGGCTGGAAGAAAAGAAGGTGCCGACAGCAGCAGTCGATGCAGTCTGGGGGGCACTTGAAATCGGGGCATTGTGCGTTCAAACTGCCGTCTGGCCAAAGCCTGCGTTCGCGAATGAGCTGCTCCATGCCCTTGAACCAACCGGGCATGGTGGGGTGGTTGTCCGAGAAATAAAGGCTTTGAGGTCGGCCGTCAGAAAAAGTTCCACAATGCATGTGTGTCCCGCAATTCTTGTGCGTCCACCCCTTCTTTGGAGCTGGGGGAAATGAGAAAACATGATTTAATGAGTGAACGACGACGCACCTTTGACCATCATACGGGCCAAGAGTGCATCATCTGCCCGCTTTTGATGGCTGGGTGCGTTGTCGAAGAGAAATAAGCCCTGTGCTGCTCTACCGGTGATCTCCTCGAAAATGTCAATCGCCTGTTCCACCTGGGCAAGCAGGTGATTGGCTGTGAACCAGCCATCCCTGTTCTTCCCAGCCCGAAAGATTATTTGTGCTTCCCTGGGAAATTTTGAGGGATTTGAGAATGAAAAATTGGCAATGACGCACCTGGCGTTGTGACGCAGAGGGCCCCAATCTGGAGTGAGAAAGTCCGAAACCATGAGAGTGAGACCCTCTCCCTTCGGTTTCGGAACAATGTTCTTTCCTGGACAGCCCCAATAAATCCGTTGCTGGTCGTTTTGGTAGAAGGTGGATTCATCGTGCATGATAAGGACAAGACGGTGGCCGATCGTGCCGTCCACTGGTGGACACGGCAGCTCATTCCCCTCGTCGTCCCAGGTGTGAAACCGAGTTTCATACCGCTTAAATCGATCCACAAAACCCCTCCTGTATTCCACGACATCTTCACGCTCATGGCCGTCTGCATACATTCCGTTCTGGTGTCTGCCGTGTTGCCACCCCAGTTTGTCTAACCAACGGCACACAGTGCTCTTCGTTATCGAGGGCCTGAAGATCCCGGCCGCTGTGAATTGAGCTTGAATTTCTGGGCCTGACACCATTTCCATGACATCCGATGCGGTGAGGAATCCAGTCTTCGCTTTCTCTTCAAGAGCTCCTTTGATAACATTAAATAGATTTTCGTCGTTCAGCACAGACAGCTGGGTTCGGCCATGCTGGTGAGCCGGCAGCTCATCGGTGCGTGCAAACTTCAACGTCCATTGTCGGATTGACCGTGCCCGATTCGCCCTGCGCCCTTCAGATTTCGCAATGATTTCCGAGGCTCGCTTCCAGTTGTAGCCCAGAGATTCATCCAAGAAGAGGTTTAACAACCTGCCCATAGCCACAATGCGCCCACGAAGAACAGCATCAAGATTTCCGAGCCTAGCTTTAGCAGCTAGCTTCCCCTGTGCTTCCAGCAGCCCTGCACGGTCTCGAAGGAAATCGACGGTGTTGACCGAGGTCTGCTGAGTGGCAGTATCGCCGGGTGCATCCTCGCAGCGAAGGCCCTCAAGCTCCCTTGTGTCAGTGCTGTGGAGGTCCTTGAGATCGCACTGGGTGGTATCGCCGTGTGTTGATTCCATCTCGGACTCTCCACCTTCGCACAGGATCGTCCGAGAAGGTCCCCAGCCCCAGCAAGATAGCTCGTCACTGCCAAGATTGTGTCGAGATGACCCAGGGCTCGATATCGCCTCTACGCTGCTCGCATCTAATGTTGACTCGGCCGCCTCTTCCTCCTCTTCCTCCTCCTCCTCCTCCTCCTCCTCCTCAAAATGGCACACATCCGCCATCACCTTGTCACTTGTATCTTCGGTCTCGGTGGCCGCCTCGACTCCTGTCAGTTCCGCCTCCTCCTCCTCCTCCTCCTCCTCCTCCTCTGCTGCAGGTGCAGGTATTGGTGCTGCGCCATGCTCGCCACCGGACGTGTTTTCCACTACCCCAGTCTCAACTTCCTGCGTCTCTTTGTCGGCATTTCCCTCTGGCTCCTCTGGCTCCTCGCTTGTGACAACTTGGGAGTCTTGTTGCCCTGCGCTCATGGGCTTTCGCTTGAAGAATTCCAACACAGACCTGAAACCCTGTGCCTCTAGATCTTGCCTCGCCTTCTTGTGCCTCCTCTTCGTCCTATCGGATTTGCCATTGTTTCGGGACATGCACACTCGTTTTCTTGGCACTTCAGCTGCAGATGCTTGCCTCTGGGCATTTTGCAGTGCTGAGCTGAAGATTTCAACTGCAGACACTTCCACCAACTCGGGGGAACTCTCACGTCCACCATGGTCAACGTCATTTCCTTCCAAGCCTTCGGTCTGATGCCGCGTTCCCTCCACTTGCTGTGAGGTTAGCCAGTCATGTGATTAAACGGACTGAGATCACACCTTGGCATTCCTGGCGATTTAGGGCCCTTCTGACTTGCATTTCTGACAGATTTTGGACGTGTGCTCGATCAGATGGCTTCCTCGGGGGCATTGGTGTTTTTTGGGGGCTATTGGGAGTTTCACGGGCGGTTGTCTGGTGGTTAAAGCCCGTCTTTGTCAGCTGACTAAGCGTCACGTGGGTGGTCACTACTTGTGTTCGAATTTTCAACTTTGCTTCAATAGACTCTAAATTGCGAGATTGTCAGTTTTAGTAAAAAATATATGTTTAGGTCATAGTTCATTGCAATAACAATTTTACAAAATAGTAAAACCGGGGACCGAAAGCACCCCTTATTCCCTTCAGTTTCCCGGTCTTACTTTTGGGCCTTTGTGACGAGTGAGGGAAAAGAGGAGGGTCGAAAAAATTGTCGATTTGCTTACATCATGGGGTGCGGGTTCCTAATGGGACCTACCTTACTTTTGCACCCAGTGCAAACCAATCCACATCCAACATTGTAGTTCTGGATGTTCCTCACCCAGTTGTTCCCACTTAGTCATGAGAAGCTCAAAACTGGTGATGGTACCACACAAGGCTGGCATCGACTTGGGAGACATGGTTTGCCGAATGATGTGTGCAGCCTATAATTTAATCGAGATGACATGACATGCAAAAGGGTATCCACAAGACATACCTCCAGGACTGTTGCATTATCACCTAATGCTTGCCTGACTTAGGCAGAGATGGGAAACAGCGACACTGAACAACTTAGTGAATATACAGAGTGATCCCACTAGTCCTCTTCTTAGGAACTAGGGCTATTCAAAGACAGGCTCGGCAGTCAGCCAAACAAAGGGCAACTTCAGACAAATAGATGGCTTGTGAAGAGCAAAAGATGGACAAGACAAGAGAGGAATACAATTGGTGGTGATAGTCAAGAAGACTAAGCTGGAGGCTTCATCTTCTGTAGTACTAGTTTATATACAGCTACTTGCTGGCTTTGAAGTGCAGCTAAGAGTACAGTACAAGTCATGAACCCTAGTACAACTATCCTAGTGGTGAGTAAGTCCTAGTACAACAATCCTTGGAATCAGTAAGCGAACTACACAGATGACACAACAGTAAGACAACACATTAGTCCATGACTGATTACTGCTTACTGTGGTGGTCATGCCCCAGCAGTAAGTGTCTTGGTGCGCTGTAAGACATCATGTGATAAGAATATGTCTGGGTTGCATGTGACTGTGGGAAGTTCCAGTCATGTGACCAGGTTGGGTGAAAGCCCATGCTGGCTTATCAGAAGCCGAGGTCGTTCCAGGCCCTTATCTTGGGGTTCTGATGGATATGTCTGATGGACTTACCATATTAGTGTTATCTCTGAGTCATTATGACTCCTGTCCTGATAGCCCTGATGGCTGTTCGCCTCGTGTTGTGGGGTTGGTGGAGTATCACTGATGGACAGATCTTATTGGAGGATAAGCCATATGCTTATCTTCAGTATATTAGGGTTTGGCTGGGAGCTTAGGTTGAAACCCAGCTCCTGAGCAGTATATAGAGTCATGCTGAGGACGGTAGAGTCCTTAGCTTTGTATTCTCATATTCCCCTCACGTCTACCATGGGGTTTCCCTGTTAATGCATTGCTGTCCCTTCATTTGTTCTTGCTTGTCTTGTTGTCTTTTCTAGGACCCTATTTATGGCTGCTCTCATTATTGAGGCTGTCCTTGTTGTCATTTGGCTAGTTGAGGCATCATTCCAGCTAGTGTTGGTTCTTGTCCCGTCACATGGTGTCCCAGTGCTGTGGTCAAGACAGTACTGAAGGTAGCATTGGGCAAGAACATTACATACAGCCTTAAAAATCTAGAATTAGTACTGACAGTTCAAAGGACATCTAAGCTCACCTTGCAAAGAACACAGAAATGTTGGAGCATGAGGTAAACTGAATCCCATTGAGTCCTGATGTGTTGGATGAGCTGTAGTGGTTGAGCACCATGTAACTTGGGATTGTCCTTGGTACAGAACTGGACAAGCTTGGGCCTTGGCAAATGCTTGCTTTCTGGAATCTGATGCACGTATGTGATGGACAATATCCACAATGAGCTTGATGGGATCATGGCTCAGACTCCTAAACCACGCTCAATGCTCTGGCAGCTGTGATGTGATTAAATCCTCATCAAGTTGAGGCCCTGTGTTACGTCCCAGGTCATACCACGTAGCTGACCTAACCCATAAGCGATGGGACGTGACTAGGGGTGTTTACGATTCGTCTATGACCGCTCGCCGTGTGCTTACTCATTCATACGATGTGGATTACTGATAGTATTACGGTTCGATGACTGATGATTAGTGGACGATTACTGTACGATTACTCAGATGATTAGTGGACGATCACTCAGCAGTAGTAGTAGTGGCTGTATCGCTGATGAAGGCGTACAGTCAAGAATCTGTTATAAGGTGGCTATCGACTGATGTAGTCGATAGCTTTACTGTCTTGTATCTTCCCTCCAATCTAGTCGTGTTCTCATCTCTCGAACACCGGACGCGAAGCTCTCTTAGGGAGGCTCTTTCAAGAGTCCTCATATCGGTCACACCTTCGTGTGTTGACACGTGCCGCTAAGTCACGATATTTGCCATCGCGTGGTCAGGTCTAAGTCAGACCTCGAACGTAACATTACAGTAAAGCTCTCCTCACACGCCGTGGCGCCAATCACAACAAAAGACGGTTGGGAATTCCAACCCTTTCGAGTCGATACAAGAGAAAGGGACGCACCAGCAAGATACGTAATCAACAGAGTCCGTTGGAGGACAATCCCCGACGACAGACGCAGCGGAAACCTAGAACATTTCAACACCGGCTACTACGCCGAGGCAGCAACCGCTCAACGTTTTCACCCAATCATCTTCCATCACGGAAGGTGTTGCTGGGTGGAACTACGGTGGAACAGAACACAAGAATACTTCGAGGGAGCAAGGCCGGCCGGAGACGATTTGAATGGTAACATTCTCCTCTCCGAAGCACGAGAAATCGAAGCGCAAGGAAGGATCGACGGAACAGAAGAAGAAGAAGTCCCTGAACCTCTGTCACCAGAACTCCAGCACAGAGCACCCGCAAGGACCGACACCAGTCACACCAGTGAAAGAGCTCAAACTCCGCTGACAGGAAACGAGCCAGAAATAGAGCCAGAAGCGATCTACCTTCAAGAAGAAGAACCAGCGGTAGAAGAAATCATTACACAAACAGCTACGTTGCATATCCCTGACCCAATCAGAATGGCGACGCAAACACAGGTAGAGGAACCAATGCCTCTAGTCATCGATGAAAGAACCGGGCACGTCATACAAATGAACCCCGAAGACGTACAAGCCGCACAAAGAGCCATGGGACCGGACGAACCAGACCAACCAGGCGGGTTCGATTTTGATTACAACGAACCACCGCCCAGAGCATTTGAACACATCGGAAGAGCTCACAGACAACAAGGAGGAAACCCGCTAGGAGGAGGACCACCAGCACCTGGAGGAGGAGGACCACCAATGGGTGGAGGAGGACCCCCACCTATGGGAGGAGGACCCCCTGGACCGCCTCAAGGCGTCGGTAACACTACCGACAAATTTATAGGAAATCCCCCGAATCTATTCACCGGAGAAAGGTCAAAAGTTGAAGGCTTCATACTCCAATGGGAGATATACGCAGGAGTCAACGCGAGTCACACAGCAATGAGGAACAAGTACCAAAAGGCAATGTTATTCCTCACTTACATCCAAGGGGACCTGGTTAACGCCTGGGTAATGTCAGCGAATCAATGGCTGATACGAGAAGTATCACGAGGTGTCAGCCAGTTCGACAACAGACTATGGAACAACGTCCTGCAGGCATTCAGGCGACAATTCGCTGACGTACTCAGCAAGGAAAGAGCTCAAGCTCAACTGGACGCCGGAATCAAAATGAAGGAAGGAAGGATAGACGACTACATCGCTCTATTCGAACAACTCGTCCGCTACGCGGGCTACGACATTAACGCAGAGCAAACCCTGAAATACTTCATAAAAGGGTTACCAAGGACGCTCTATGAAGCGATGTACCAGCACGACGATCCAAGAACATACGAAGACTGGAGAGCGTCAGCCCTCAAGAGGCAGCAAAAGTGGATCCACATGCAGACGGTACGCGGAAACCTGGATCTGTTTAAAGGATCCGCTAACAAGAACCAAACGGGAGCATTGGCCAAACTACTGGCACCACTATCACACCCTGATGCAATGGATACATCAGCGGACCGAGTCAGAGGAAGACTCGCAGGAGCAGAAGACGTCATCAATAACCCAAAACCTCCGTTTCCACCACGAGGAGGGTATATGCAACGACAGCGAAACAACAGGACGGACTTTAGCCAAGTTCGCTGTTACAACTGCGGAAAGATGGGGCACATCAGTCGAGACTGTCGCCAACCACGCCAAAACCGCCGACAACAAATACGAGGAGCAGGAGAATCATCAAAAACTGATGAACAGAAAGCCGAAGAATGGCTACGAGGAGTGGCAGGAGAAGAAGACGACGTGAAAGACCTCGTCTTACAGAAGTTGATGGGGACGGGTTTTTCAGACGCCTGAACCCAACGGCCTGGGTGAGGGCACTTCGTTGTAACTCTGTGTACATTTTACGCTACCGATCCATGCGAATTCCAGTTCAACTACACACGCGTTACAACACGGCCGAAGTTAAAGCACTAGTGGACTCCGGAGCCACAGACAATTTTGTGAGCGACAGTTTTCTCAGACGACAAGGAATCAAAACAAGGTTGTTAGATACACCAAAGCGCATCTACAACATCGACGATACAACGAACAAAGCAGGGCATATAACCCGCTACGTTATCCTCCAAGTCAATGTCAATGGAAATAGTAAGGAAATGAGGTTCCTCGTCACTGACATTGGCAAGGAAGACATATTATTTGGGTACCCCTGGCTAGCAGCCTACGAACCACAATTCAATTGGAAGAAGGGAACGATCAATCAAGCCCATCTTCCTGTCACTATCAAAACGGTCAACGCGGCAAGCAGGCGAGATGTTCTAGCTCACCTCCTAACAAAAGAGCACATTGTCAAGAAGCTAGAAGATGAAGAAGCAAGGGGCGACGACTGATGGTCCCCACAGTCAAAAACGCAATAGAAGCAGAACCAAAAGAAGACAAAACCCCCACATTACCATCGCAATACGAAGCCTACAAAAGGTATTCGACGAAGTAGCCTCGACGAGGTTACCAAACCGACGATCGTGCGACCATGCCATTACACTCCAACCTAACGCACCAACATCATTGGCATGTCGTTATATCCAATGACCAAGACGGAAGACGAAGCACTCGATACTTTCATAGACGAACATCTAGCAAAAGGGTATATCAGACCCTCTCAATCCCCTTACGCTTCGTCCTTCTTCTTTATCAAGAAAAAGGATGGAAAACTTCGACCGGTTCAGGACTACCGCGCAATCAACAGGTGGACAGTCAAAAACCAGTACCCACTACCACTGATAACAGACCTCATGCGCGACCTGGGAGGCGCGGTCATGTTCTCAAAGTTCGACGTTCGACAGGGGTACAATAACATACGCATCAAAGAAGGGGATGAACATAAAGCGGCGTTCAAAACACGAAGAGGACTTTTTGAACCTACGGTTATGTACTTCGGACTTTGCAACTCACCTGCAACCTTTCAGGCGTTCATGAACGAAATATATCAACCTGTCATCGCCGCATTCGCACCTAAAGGCACTCAAATACGAATATACATGGACGACATTGCGGTAGCCACCAACGATTGTGGCTCTTTACAACAGACCAACGATGCACATACCGAAGCGGTGGCAGCAATTTTGGCGGTCGCCGCCGCCCACGACTTATACTTCAAACTGTCGAAATGCACATTCCATGTCCCGTCTATTGATTACCTGGGGGTAATCCTTGAGAGGGGGATGACACGCATGGATCCAGCGAAAATTACGGGCGTCAGCACATGGCCTGTACCATCAAAAATAAAGGACGTACGCAGTTTTTTGGGATTCTGCAACTTCTACCGTCCCTTTATTAAAGGATTCGCAAACATCGCAAAACCAATGAACGAACTCACACGAAAAGACGTCGATTGGCATTGGGGCCCAGCCCACCAAAACGCCTTCGAAACACTCAAAGCACGAATAACGAGCAATCCGGTTCTCGCTCATCCAAACCCAGACAAGCAGTACGACCTCGAAGTAGACGCATCCGGATTTGCCGTAGGGGCAGTACTGATGCAGAAAGGGACGACGGCAAAAGACATCCAATAGCCTTCTATTCGGCTACCCTCAACGAAGCCGAACGGAACTACGACATCTATAACTTGGAACTACTGGCCATCGTAAAAGCGTTACGAAACTGGCGATACTTGTTAGTGGGCTCGCCACACAAGGTCAGAGTATTCTCCGACCACATGAATTTACAATACTGGCGAGATCCACAGAAGATCAGTCGACGAGTAGCGAGAGAAGTCCTGGAACTCGAAGAGTATGACATTGAGATACATCATCTCAAAGGAAGGGCAAACGGTAGGGCCGACGCGTTGTCAAGAAGACCAGACTACGACACAGGAGACAAGGACAACGAACGCGTCACGGTTCTACCAAACCAAATCTTTATACGAACAGTGACGGGAATCTCGTCGGAGCATATCACACAAGACGAAGATCGAATCAAAGCGTGGGTTAGCCCCCACGAACTCAAAAAGATTGAAGGAGTATGGTTCAAAAACGGACGAGTAGTGGTCACAACGACCAAAGACGAGGAACTAAGGGAAGTCATCAAACCGTACCATGATGCATTAACCGCAGGGCACCCAGGCATAGCAAAAACACAGGAATTGCTAAGCCGACACTACTGGTGGCCCGATATGAAGGACAACGTGAGAGACTATGTACAAGGATGCGCAGAGTGTCAACGACACAAGGTCAACAATCGACCTACCAAAGCGCCCTTCGAGCCCATATACCCACGACTAGGAGCAAACCCGTTCGAAGTAGTCGCGGTAGACTTCATAACGAAACTACCTCCATCGACGGGTATGATTCGATTCTAACAATCACAGATCATGATTGTTCCAAGGCATCGATTTTCGTACCTTGTCGAGAAACCATAACAGGAGAAGAGACGGCAATGCTATACGCTCAGAAGGTTCTCCCTCGATTCGGACTCCCAAGCAAAATCATCAGCGATCGAGACCCTCGATTCGCCGCGAAGTTCATGAGGGAGCTCTGCAAAATCCTTAAAATCGAGCAAAACATATCGACCGCCTACCACCCAAGAACGGACGGGCAGTCAGAACGAACCAATCAGTGGCTCGAGCAATATCTCAGACTATGGACTAACGCAAATCAAGACAACTGGGCTGCGCAGTTGACTCTAGCAGAATTTGCTCATAATAACGCGATAAGCAGCACCACAAAACAAACCCCGTTTTTCACGCTGATGGGGTACCACCCTAGAGATAAATGGGCGCCAGGGACAATCAGTCTGCCTAGCGTATCCGACAGACTAGAACAACTAACAGAAGCCCGTCGGAGCGCTCAGGAGAACATGATAAAGGCACAAAAATCATGGGTCAAGAACAAAGACACGGCCAAGTATGTGATAGGTGACCGAGTTTGGCTAGATGGGCGCAATCTACGAACCCATCAACCAACCGCCAAGCTTGCGCCCAGAAGACAGGGGCCATTCGAAGTGTACAGGTGATGTCCCCTGTGAATTACCGGCTCAAGTTGCCTCCGCAATGGAAAATACATGACGTATTTCACACAGACTTACTCACCCCTTACAAAGAAACACGAATGCATGGCGTAAACTATTTGCGCCCACCACCAGAGTTGGTCGACGGAGTAGAAGAATATGAGGTCGAGAAGGTAATAGCCTCAAAAAGATCAGGCCGAGGGCGTAAGCTCCATTACCTCATCAAGTGGAAAGGATACGCGGACTCAGAAAACCAATGGGTACCATGGAACGATGTCCATGCGGAAGAAGAGATAAGGAAGTTCGCACGCTCGAACCCGGAAGCTGAAACTCACATAAAAGCAGCTTCGACAGCACCGACTACCTTATCCTCCCTCTCGACCCCTCATACAATGTCTCATGTCCCTCTCACCATTATCAACATTGACGAGGTCACCTCCCCCACGTCGACACCCTCAACACATACGACGGAAACAACAACATCGACGACCAGTTCTGCTCGGCATTTGAGCACGTACGCACCGTCGCTGAGCAAGATCAAGCAGCCCGAGACCTCGCCGAGGCTCGCCGGAGATTCCCCACTCCCGCAAGCGGAAGAGTGGAGGAAGATGAGGCGGGAATACGGCCTCTTGAAGGAGGTCATGAAGTCATGGAGGATGGACCAGATAGTGAAGAGACGGCAGCGGAGAGGAGGATGAGGATCGCATTGCTAACGAGGCGAGTTTCGTCAGTCCGCCACCTCCCTTACTACCACCATCGTCGGCAGCGGACAACCTCAAGCACCTCGCTTGCCACCACCGCCGTCGATGCCACCGACAGCGAAGATGAGGACGACAGTTCAGACGAGTCCTACCACGCCGCCAGGGTCGTCTGCGTTCAATGCGACAATCCCCCCAACTACTGCCACTGCGCTCCCATCCCTGTACCTCTCCGCTCCCGCGACGTTACCGAAGAAGCCGACGATGAGGCGGCCGACCACCTGCAGTTGCTGTTGTCTACGGAGCAACGGCGCAGCAGGGATACGATGCGCGCGGGTTACCACCATACACCGACGACCGCGACCCATCGCCCTTCGTTACGCGCCGAACGAATACGGCGCGGTTCCCTGTCCGTGCCCTATCGCCTACTCCCGGCGGATTCGTCCTCAACAACGGGATGAATTGGGTCCCTATGGTAATCGAACACGAAGGACGACGGTCCCTGCAAAGTACGTGCGAGTGCGGATGCTCGATAACCCCGAAGTATTCGGGACGATGGGCAGAGGGTTCCCGTGTATCGAGCGGACATTCACGCGGAGCCATGTCGAGATATGGGCGTCGCAGCTGAGTACACCCGTGAGAACTCGGATACTTCCGCACTGACTTCCGTGGACGGCGACAGGTGGACGAGGCCCTCGCCAGGTTGGGAGATATATCCCTCCAGGCTGAGGTGAGACGTTACCGCGCGTCCATGGAGGTCATCGCCGAGCTCGAGCAGGCGATCAAGAAGCTGGAAGACGACGTGTTCGTGCACATCGACAGGGCCATGCACTCGTCGCGACGACTTGACGAGCGCATGGTCTCCGACGGGTGCGCGACGAACATGAAACAGACGTCGGCCTCACCACGGTAACTAGCTGGGTGGTGGAGCGTGGGCGCTCACCCTTGTAAAGGGGGTAATGTTACGTCCCAGGTCATACCACGTAGCTGACCTAACCCATAAGCGATGGGACGTGACTAGGGGTGTTTACGATTCGTCTATGACCGCTTGCCGTGTCTTACTCATTCATACGATGTGGATTACTGATAGTATTACGGTTCGATGACTGATGATTAGTGGACGATTACTGTACGATTACTCAGAGATTAGTGGACGATCACTCAGCAGTAGTAGTAGTGGCTGTATCGCTGATGAAGCGTACAGTCAAGAATCTGTTATAAGGTGGCTATCGACTGATGTAGTCGATAGCTTTACTGTCTTGTATCTTCCCTCCAATCTAGTCGTGTTCTCATCTCTCGAACACCGGACGCGAAGCTCTCTTAGGGAGGCTCTTTCAAGAGTCCTCATATCGGTCACACCTTCGTGTGTTGACACGTGCCGCTAAGTCACGATATTTGCCATCGCGTGGTCAGGTCTAAGTCAGACCTCGAACGTAACACCCTGTTTGAGAACCAGGAGAGAACCAGGAGAGGAAGGGTCAAAGTGGTCATTGTCGTCATTGTCATCATCACCTTCCAAACCATTGCTATCCAAGTAATTCTTGCTGACTTGAGTACTTGTGGTGACGATGTGGGCAGTGCAGATGTTGATAATGTGTGGGTAGCACATGATACAATTATTGAGATGATCAAAACATGACATCATGCTTGAAAAGTAATGCCTGCAGCTCTTTCATGGCAGTCACATTATTTGAAGCATTGTCCAGAGTGAAATGACCGATCTATGGTCTTCAGTAAGGTTCTTAGATTCAATACATGGTTACTTACCTTGGATGTAACATTGGCACGATCAACGAGAGATAACATGGCTTCAGCTATGTTCTTGCCAGTATGCACCTTCATGAGGCAGTGAAAACCAATTAGAGCAGCTTTTAGAGAGAGATTATTGCTTGCATCCCGAGATATCCAGTGAGATGTTACAGTGAGATACGGCAATAAGGTTGAACTTGACCAGATATCCATGGTGAAACTTATCTGACCACATGATCTGTTGCGTGGCGACATCATTCAACCCTCCACCACCACCAAATGTTGCAAGTGCCGACATGAACACTGGAAGAACTGCCAAGACTACCCAGAAGAGCACACATGGGTAGCTGGACAACCAGGATATTGTGAAGAAGAAGAGGAGGTACGCGCTCTTGTATGGGCCCAGGCCGATGGATGGCCAGAGGCGGAAGAAGAAGACTACTATATGGAGGAAGATGAAGCGTTGCGCATACGCCAGTTAGTGAGTGGAATGCTCACATGAGTTGTCCTCAGATGTTGGCACAAGTATTGCAGGAATGATGAAGGTCACGTGATATGATCACGTGCAGTCCCGGGTCATGGCATGTATCTGACCTAAGCCATAAGTCATGGGACTCATAGGATGGAAGGTTATGGAAGACCATGGTAGGCATGAGGTCGGATGCGGAATTCCCAATAGCTGAAGGTCTGGACAATTCCCTTATGGGTCGAAATCTGATGAAATAGGTTCTGATGCGCTGGTATTGCACCAAGACATTTGTTATCTTGTTATCTTGGATTGTGATGTCATTTGTGAGTCATATGGTGTTCTTATCTGTGACTCATGGTTGTGTTATCTCTGACTCATGTGGGGCCTTATGCCTCATGTACTGTATGTTTCATGATAAGTCCCTGTGGCTTGATGGACTATTCCTATTGGCAGATTAGGTTGTAGGTGTTATCTCGTTTATAGTTTGAGCTCAGTTTCATTACTGTCTTGGAGTACTATAAGTACTTGGCAGGTTTCACCAGTAGCTGTTAGCTTAGTTGTTTTGACTTCCACCTGTATTCCTCTCAGGGACAAGGAAAGCATTCTTATAGCAGAGTCACTTGTCTGTGTGACTATCTTCCCATCTTGTTGCCAACTTGTGTGTTAGGCTATCACCATTGTTTGGCGCTATAAGGGGACCCTTTACGAGTTATTGCCTAGGTTGCAAGCCGAACATTTGACTTTGTGTGTTGATACAGGAAAGCCCACGGATCCAAGTCGGATCAGCGCTTAGTGGAAACGCTACATGATCCCTGTTTTGGTTACAGGTTAGCACAACTTTGTCCTGCTTGGAACCAAGTTGACCTACAGCAAGTTCATCACACAATTCCATGAAGGCCTTTCCCCATTCAATGGTAACTCTTTCACATATGGTGTTGCAATGAGGTATGTGTTCAAGGTTGGGTTGGAGAAGCCAGCAGATATCATGAAACTCGGGGCAATCAACTACACAAAGTGACTAGGTTCAAAAAGTTAAGCTAAGATGAAAAGGCAGATAGGGCAGCACTCACCTGGTCATCTGCAATGAAGAAACGAACAAGGTATTGGACAAAGACATCATAACTGTATTCTGGAAGCTGATGCTCAGACAAGCTGTTCTGCACTGCAGGCTTATCTTGTGCTTCTAAAGTCTTCCATTTGTGCTTCCTAGCAGCAGCTGAATACAAGGTGCTATGCTTCATGAGCAGATGTTTCCGAAGGTTACTAGTGCCTGTCTTCAGGCCATAGCAACATGCATCTTCTTCCCTAAGGCCATCCTCCCTATTGCTTGTCAGAATCAGGGTAAGGGGAAGAGTGAAATGGCTTACAAACATGCATTGCAGCATCTCATCACCTTGCCTTCATCATTACGAAATTCACTGAAAAAGAGGCCTATATTGCTGACTGAAGGCCTGGTGTCAGAGTCTAAGGTTGCTGTGCCAAGAGGATTGGATCGGGGGGTGAGAAGTCCTCCTCCAGGTGTTGGCTCAACCTGGGGACTCCCACAATTGACATCAGAGATTGCATTGGGAAGCTCAAATTCTTTGCTGCTGCCATCATTTGCGACAGGCTTGAGAGCAGTAGAAACTGTTAGAAGGAAAACTCTCAATGTATGACAGATAGAATAAACTTGCTGGTACACAGGAATGAGTGCACTGACCCTGGCCAGTCAATGGACAAGAGGGCAGCTGGGTGGCAGAGCCTTCCCCCAGGTTTTGATGGACATCTTTGATGGCCTTGGCCTTGTAGCAGTAAAATACATTGCCATTGTCAGAGTTAGAACCATAATATTGAACTCACCAGCACACAGGAATGAGTATGCCAAACCTGGCCAGCTGGCAGTGAAGGCACTGGAGCAGCAGGACCTAACAAGTTTTCCTGTGTGTCTTTGGGGACACTTTTGTCAGCTTTAGACTTTGAGGTCTTGAGAACATGTTGAGGGGGCATTGGTGATGGTTAAGAAAAGAAAAATCTAAAGTTCAAAGTTGCCCCCACAAAAATATGTGAAAGTGAATGCCCCACCCCCACTTGTAGCTCAGACCTTTCCACCTGCTGAAGATCATTGAGTCATCTAGCAGCTGGTGCTTGTAAGACATATAATTGGCATTACATAGGAGAGATACAATCAGCAATGTGTACTGTAATGACCCCAACCGAAAAACATGAGGATTAAATTGACTTGTTTCGCTTCAACAATGATGGTGGGGGCACTAAGGTACCATCAACTCCCACAGCAGTGCCCCTGCACCTCTTGGAACTTGAATGTAAAAACTGCTTGTCTGCATCCAAAAGGATGATCTTCTGCCTTTTGGCAGGTTCACTGTCTGGCCATTGGGCTGTGAGAAATTTGTCAAGTATCTTGAGAACAATGTTGTGATTCTTGAATGTTAACATGTGCCTTTCATAGAGCTGTATTCAGTGCTCATAATCCTCCATCTGTGATGATTCATCAGTAGCAGGGAGCTTCAGAGCTGATTTGGCTTCTTGACCTTCCTCAAGAAGAGTACACATGATGACATTGTCTAAGTTGAATTTTGAAGCAGGTGCTTTCTCTGGCCATTTCACGTGACGAGTAGCAAGTGCCAGTTTCCAGCCCTGCAGTAGCATAGTGAGGGGGTCATTTGTGGTGTACATGAGTGTCTCCAGTTCTTCCAATTGCATGAACATCACTTTGGTCAAACCTCCAGAGCTTCCAAAGACTTGAGGGTGGAAGATCAAGTTTATGAAGGAGGAGAGGAGAGGTTTTTCCTAGCTAGATTGTAGATAGAGGAGAGACATCCACAGCAGGACAAAGAATGCAGACTCAATATCGTGAACAAATGTCTGGTAGATGCTGGGATCCTCAATGAGGTCCACTGCCATAAACTGCCACATATCCTGCAAATCAATTCTCATCAAAAAAGGTGGGCAGAGAAATTGAAATAGCATACCATACAGGTGAATTGGCATGCACCCCCAGTTGGATTGTCAGGATCATGGACCATATTGCAAAGGTCCCAGTCAATGAGTAGTTCACCTCTGAACTTGGGGCACTTCATCAAGAGAATATTGTTAGGGCTGATACTGTGGTGGAGGATCCTGCAGTTCCAGTAAGCAGCTTCATGAGCTAGAAGTACTTGGTCAGCATTCAAGCCAAGTAGTTTGGGCAGATATGCACCAGCCAAAGCTGCTTGAATGGCATACACCATGTCCTTGCTGCATTGGAAGGTTTCCAACCTTTCACCAATATTATCTAGGATTTCTTGATGGTGCCAATGGGGAGTGAATTTGTGAGTACACTTCACTGCCCAAGGCATATTAGCAAATTGGTTGGTACAGGTAGAATGATAGTTTTCATCACCAATGTCACCAGAGGCTGAGCAGTGAGGGATACTGGGTACATGCACCTTGCTCAGAATTGTGTAGACCTCACCCTCGTTCATGACTCCATCACAAGCAACCCACCAGGAATCCTTGAAGAAAACAACACAGTTTCTCTTGATGTTGTAAGTGATTGAGGTGCAGGTGGCATGGCCGGAAGGTGTGTAAGGTCTGGCAACAGGTGGTTTGATGACGTAGGAATTGTCACATTTTGACTTGCAGCCTTGACTTGAGATGGTGACAACAAGGAGTTTCTGAGACATAGAGAAAGTATTGTCAGCACAGATGGCCTTCTCAACCTCTGATGGAGTGGCAAGGCGAACACTGTCATCGTGTCCTTGCACCAGTCTCTCTGCCTGATTGTAATGGGTGAAAAAGTCTAGCAAATGTGGAGCTTCTTGATAGTAGATCGGCACTGTGATGATGGCACCACTCCAGTCCCATTAAATGAGCCATGCATAAGTCCCAACAACAAGGACACTGAAGACATGTGTGCAATACTGAGAGTCTAGCTGCAAAGCCACATATGTAGTGATCTGACCAGCTGTTGAGACCCCTTTGGCCATTTGGGTCAGAAAAGGGTTTGAGATGGACTGTTGTTTGTTTGAGATAGTAGTCAAGAAGGCATCTTCCTCCACTCTGCTTTTAAATTCAATGTACATCTCACTGATGGAGGAATTAGTATAGGTAACACTTTTGTGGACTTGGTTGTAAACAGTGCAGTCAGGCAAGAAGGAAACAGGGTACTTGGATATGGCTTAGTCTGGTGAGCATGAGGTATCATGAACATACAGTGTCTTGAGGTGTGGTTGAACAATATCAATCTGAGGACCTCATTTCAGTACTGAGAAATTTCTTAAAGATGCAATAACTTACAAATATCTGATACATTGCAGTCTCAGACTGAGACATGAGAGTACCAAACATGCCCACTTGAAAACTTGAAGGTTGTGAACTCAGAAGGAAAGTAGAAAGAAACTCAGAAGGAGGCATGGGCCCAAGAAAGAAAGGGGCCATTTCTTGTGACATGGTATTAAGTATATCTTCTTGTGTGAGATATTTTGTGTCATGGTATCCAGTCATCGAACTTTGAGTGTGAATTGGGGTCCCAAAAGGGACGGGTGCATTACCAGAGTTCAGGGGCATGACCATGGTGAGCCAATCAACAGCTCAGTGAATCAGTGGATGGCTAAGAGGGCAGTTCCGATTGTGTGTCTGTGACTCTAGAATCAGTGTCATCTTTGCTTGGTCCCAGTTGAGAGGAGAAAATGGTGGGAATAGTGGGAAAAAGTTGGGGCTTTCAGTTGGCTTGTGAGTGGCTTAGTCACCTGGCAAGCCACGACTAGAGCTGAACAGAGCTGGAAACAGACCTAACCAAATGGGATTAGAGTCAGGGCTTGGCAACATCTGGCTAAACATGAGCTGGCTATGGGCCTATGGCTCTTGGCTTTAACCAAGATTAGCCACAAGCCCCTGCAACACTAACTCTGGGAGGTATTGCCAACCAGTTGGGAGTTGCTACAGATGAGCTCCAGCCCATAAACAGCGACATATCTGTATTCCACTCTGCTATCGCCACCTTCTTTGCACCTAGTGATGTAAGTGGATCACATGGAATGTGGTGTGAGTGCATCCACTCAACACCTTCATGGTGTGGCCGCGAAGTGCGACATGACTGTGCATTTATCATGGAGGATGAGACTAAGGAGGGCTTTATGGGCATGGCTATTGTAAGGGTGAAGCTATTTTTCTCATTGGTTTATGATGATATTTCATATCCTTGTGCTCTGGTCAAGTGGTTCAGGAAGGTGGGATGTGACCCAGTGACAGGCATGTGGGTGGTGTGGCCTGATACCACATGTGGCAGACAAGACAAGTCTGTCATGCACCTGGATGCCTTCTTGCAGGCTGCACATCTCATCCCTGTGTATGGAAAGGAACTGCTTCCATTAAATTTTCATTACTCTTACTCTCTGGACACATTTGAGGCATATTATGTGAACAAATATATAGACAATGATGCAAACAAGATTGTCACATAGTACTACTTTATTAATAGATACTTAGCATATGCCAGTTGCATCACAACAGGACTGTATTCAGTCGATACTGGGTCTGTTTCATGTTCCTGCCACCAGTGAGTAACTTAGTGTAGTGTTTCAGCTCGAAAGAAGTCAAAGTAAATGTTACAAACACACCAAGACACTTACTGTCTGGGCATGACCACCACAGTAAGTGGTAATTGGTCATGGACTAATACATCGTCATATTGTTGTGTCATCTGTGTAGTTGGCTTACTGATTCTGAGGATTGGTGTACTAGGACTTACTCACCACTAGGATAGTTGTACTAGGATTTATGACTTGTACTATACTCTTAGCTGCACTTCAAAGCCAGCACATACTTGTATATAAGCTAGTACTGTGGAAGATGAAGCCTTCAGCTTAGTCTTCTTGACTATCACTCTCAATTGTATCCATCTCTCATCTCTTCCATCTTTTGCTCCTCATGAGTTGTCTGTCTACTTGAGTCACCCTTCGATTGGCTGACTGTTGAGCCTGTCTGTGTACAGCCCTAGTTCCTAGGAAGAGGACTAGTGGGATCGCTCTGTATATTTGCTAAGTTGTTCAGTGCCACATTCTTCAATCTTTGCCTAAGTCAGGCCAGCGTTAGGTGATAACGCAACCAAAGCCTGATATTGCATGAGCTTGCTGGTATGTAAAGGAAGATGAAACTTTATTCCCCCCCTGCACCTCTTACATTCATTCTACCATGGTCAATACTTGCCCTTTCAATGCAAATGCACATCCAGGTCTTGTTGCACATAGTGCAAGAAAGAAGAAATGCACAAGGGAGGAGATCAAGTGGGATGAAGCCCAGGCAAAGGCAGACACCATTGCTGCCAGAGAGGCTGCTGCTGCCAGCCAACATGAAAACCTCAAGCATATTGCAGCAATAGAGGACTCAATCCAGCAAGAAGATGATGCACAATGGGCACATGCAAATAGGCCAGATCTTCACTTTGGTTTGCAGTCCTCAAACACAACACTCTCCACCAGGGACAAGTCTTCTGAGACCAATAGTGGAGATATTGGAGAACCAGGAGAACATGACATGTACTAGTAAGTCCACTGTGCTGCATCACTTGTCAGGCAGTGCAGAAGATGACCAGGATTCATACTGTAGTGAGGCTAGCCCAGGATGACAGATGGCAAATGAAGAGTCTGACAGTGACTTGGATGCCAGTGCAGGTTATACAACAGACAAGGAAGATGAAGGCACAGAAAACGACTTGGAGGCAAATGGTGACCCAGTACTAGATGAAGAGTCAGATAAGGATGATGAAAAAGTCGAAGATGACAGTATGATTGTCACAGTTTGACATCATACGGACTAATATCTCATCATCATTACGAGGTCTCGGAGTTCGGGACGCTTACTATACGGTTATGACTATGATAGTAAGCCCACATTAGTCATGGACACTTACACGTCGCCGGTATTTGGGTTTGCCAGTGTTTCAGGTATTATTAGGACTTACTCATGACTCGATACTAGGATAGCTGTTACATTCCCACTGAACGTTGATCCGACTTGGATCCGATGGGTCTTCCTTGCTTCAACGCTGAGCAAAGCGCACGGCTTCTGAACTCAGGAACGGTTTTGAACGACTTGTAAAGGGCGATTAACCAATAATGGTCCCCTAATACCGCCTAGTTTGAGGTACGTTTCAAAGTGGCAACGCCTAACACTTAATGTTGGCAACAAGGTAGTCACAAAGAACAATGACTCTGCTATAAGACTGTCTGCACCTCTTGAGAAGTATACAAGTGGGTTTTAAGACAACTAAGCTAGCGAACTATAGCGCAGCTCGTATAGTATATATAGTACACAGATACAACCATAAAAGGTAAAAGTCCATCAAGCCATCAAGGCGACAAATACTACAGTGGTGAATAATAAGCATGATGACTCACATCAATCAGCACATGAATAAGGCATCAATCAGCCATAAGTAAGCGTCCCACCAATGAGTGACTGAGCACCTCCAACCAGTGAGTAAGCAACCCTGGGACATCAATAAGCCCACCTCATCGCATCAGTAAGCGAGAACGAATAAGTAACCAAATGAGTAAGTGAATGTCTAAGCATCACCGATCCTGAATAATACCAATAGTCAGCCAATAATAATGCATCTGTAAGCAATGGCTCCGGCGCTAACACAGGCGCTCCTTGAACTAATCCATCAATAACACTTTCCCGAAAGGGGATCAAACCCGGCCCACTGGAGTGCGTCCCAACGGCAACCACGGCCCGCTGATATCGGCAGCGTCAGGTCGCTGGTCTTACACCACACAATCGCTGTTTGTCGTCGTTGGCCTCGTCTTCAGGACACAACTGTCTTCCGCCAATTCCATGGCTTCTTCCAACGTCCCTTGAGTTATTATTTAGGCCAGATACGTACTGTGGCCTGGGACAATCCATCCTTGCACGCCCCCCTGACTTATTGCTTAGGTCAGATCCCGTGACCCGGGGGTTCCCTCACATAACCTTGTCACGTGACCCTCATCCGTCCTGTAATGATCTTCCTGCCAGCATTTGGGGTACTTCCGCGAGTTATTAAGTTACTCACGAACTGGCGGACTCTGCACGCCTCGTCATAGGCGAGGTAGCTATCGTCTTCTGCCGCTACGAGTGCGCGTACGGCCTCTTCTTCCTCGATGTCTTCTTCTGCACGTGACTCCCAGGTATGCGCCTCTGGGTAATCATGGCAATTCTTCCAGTGTTCATGCAGACACTTGCGCTGTTTCTGTGTTCTGGCGGCTTGAGCAGGGTCTGAGCGTAACAATAGCGATAGTAGGGTTCGACTTCTAGCTGTGCTTTAAAGCCAGCACAGAACTGTATATAAACTGTAGTAGGAAGACCATAGCTTGCCAGCTTGGTCTTCTTGAATCATCACCATTCTTGTCTCATCTCCTTCCAATCTATCGATTGAAGCTTACCCTTTGGGTACCCTAGTGTCTATCCAAGTCGACCTAGAGGTGGTGCAACTAGCTAAGTTGCCAGTGATATCAAGATTCATCCATATACTTGCACGTCACGACGTAGATCTGTTCAAGTCAAACAAGCGTTAGGTGATAACGCTACATTAAGACCAAGCTTCAACGTGGCATCAACAGAGACTACCCGAGAACATTGTCCGAACTGTGACGACTTGTGGTTCCAACAAAGGGGTGCTGATAACGTACCACAACAATTTCGCAAGAATACAGAATATCAGTACAGTAAAACCACAGGTACTGAAGGCTATCACGTCAGAAGTCAAGAAGACAACCGGACCGTCGCAGTTGAGTTCCTTTACGATCGATACATTTGGATTGAAGTTTGCTGGTTTCAACCTAGGGAAGGAGAAGGAGAGTGGGAAGGATTCTGAACAGCCTTGGAAGATCTAGGTTGTGATATCTACATCAATGAACTCACACAAGAGGAAGTACAAGAATTGAACACTGCAAACGAAGTCGCAAGAGCATCGTCTACTACACCACCCCCATCACCAAGTACCAAGAGTAACGCATCTCTTGGAGCAAGATCATCTTCTCCATCACAACAAGGAAGAACCTTAGCTATCGCAATAGAATCATTACGATTAGGAGCAATGACGACACTCACCTCTCACGTTCAGACTCAGGCTGCTAGGGGAAGTTCACCTGCCCAACCAGCTTACTCTCTCACTAACTCACCAGTGGCACCAACTGTCACGGCGTTTCGAGTGCTCGTGGATCCCCAGAATCAACAAGGAAACCCTCTTGGAGGAGGAGACGGCGGTGGAGGAGCTGGCGGTGGGGGAGCTGGCGGTGGGGTAGCTGGCGGTGGAGGAGCCGGTGATGGAGGAGCTGGACCACCTGGAGGCAACCCACCAGTACCAGTACCAGCGGTACAAGCACCCATACCAGCGGCACACGACAAATTTTGCGGCAACCCACCTGTGGTTTTTATGGGCAATCGCGAGAAAGCAGAAAAATTCCTGATGCAATGGAGCTTATACGAAGGAATCAATTCCACCCACTCCATCATGCACAACCCATATCAGAAAGCTATGTTGTTTCTCACCTATATCCAAGGAACGGCAGTAAACGAATGGGTAGGATCCATGGTGGCTTGGTTACGAGTTCAAGTAGATGTCAATGGATGAAACCCCTTCGACAACTGGTTGTGGTACAACACTCATATGTCATTCATGAGACAATATGCAGACACATTGAAGGAAGAAAAAGCACAAACAGAGTTGCGAAGAGGCATCAAGATGGAGAGAGGAGATATTGATGCGTACGTGGCCAAATTCGAACAATTGGTCAGATACGCTGGCTATAATATAGATCAACCTATGGTTCTTGATCTATTTGCAAACGGCCTCCCAGCTAAATTACATGAAACCATCTACCTTCATGACAACCCTACCGATTACGAGGACTGGAAGAAAGCAGCCATCAAATGTCAAGGCCAATATCTTCATATGAAGAACAAAATTGACCAGTACAAAATACAACCTTGGCAGGCACCCCAAATACAATCGAACTGGAGGCAGTTCAGACGTCACCCAGATACAATGGATACATCAGCAGACCGAGCCAGAGCCAGAGGCCGATTGGCACGTGCAGAAGAAGTTTTGGCCCAGCCAAGGCCTTACCTTAACAATACTCGACCCCCGTTCAAACCTTGTGAAGGGTTTTTGCAAAGGAGACAAACCCCAGACCTCAGGGAAGTAACTTGCTGTAACTGTCAAAAGAAAGGACATCTCAGTCGCAATTGTTCTCAGCCATGACAACCGCATCAACCACAAAGGCCATATAGCAACTCTCGAGGACTGGAAATAGTGGATGATCGCACTGAAGTCGGTGAAGATCTCCATATCGCTCAAATGGTAGTGGAGTCGTGCACTACCGAAGAAAGGAAGAACAATTGGCTGTGAACGGCGGCCAACAAAACCGAAGAATTCAAGGCTATGGCCATGCAGGAGTTGATGGGGAATAAGGATTTTGGGGACACCTAAACCCGACGGCCTGGGTGAGGGCATTACGTTGCAATGCTGTATACATAACTCGTTTCCGTTCTATGCAAATTCCAGTATCCATGCGAACCAGCAGCAACAAGGCCGATATAAAAGTGCTAGTGGACTCTGGAGCCACCGACAACTTCATACACCATCAATTCATCAAACAAATGGGGTTAGGAATGGCATCATTGCCACAACCCTGACAACTGTTTAATATCGATGATACCCAAAACAAAAAGGGAATGGTCACTCACTTCGTCAATTTACAAATATTGACAAAAGGAATTGTCAGAAAAATGCGGTTTCTGGTCACGGATATAGGAAAAGAAGACATCCTTCTTGGTTATCCGTGGCTCAGCACTTTCGAACCAAATTTCAGCTGGAAACATGGTACTATTGATGAAAATGTTCTACCGGTTGTAATCAAATCGTGCCAACCCAAACTAAACACAAGTGTCATCACCCATCTGCTATCAGAAGAGGCAAAAGAAAATATACTCACGGAATTGGGAGCCCAATGTTCTATCAGGGGAGCTGCTACTGATCTTGCAATTGTGGCAGGACCCAAGGAAAAAGTAACGGTGCCCAAGGAATATAACGACTACCAGAAGGTGTTTAGTGAAGAAGAATCTCATCGATTCCCTCCCTCCAGGGAATGGGATCATGCTATAGAGTTCAAAAAGAACACTCCAGATCACATCAATTGTTCTATCTACGAACTTTCTCAATTGGAAGACAAACCACTACGCGAGTTCATCACTGAGCATCTCAACAAAGGCTACATCCGACCCTCCAAATCACAATATGCATCACCATTCTTCTTCGTAAAGAAGAAAGACGGAAAACTACATCCGGTACAAGACTATAGAAGAATAAATGAGTTCACTATCCACAACAACTATCCACTCCCACTAATACAAACACTCATTAAAGACCTTAGTGGTGCACACATCTACACTAAATTAGATGTATGATGGGGATATAACAATATCCGCATCAAATCCGGGGATGAACACAAAGCGGCATTCAAAACGCCATATGGACTCTTCGAACCCACAGTTATGTTTTTCAGGTTAACAAACTCTCCAGCCACATTCCAGACGATGATGAATCACATCTACAGAGACACGATCGCAAAACATGACATAAAGGGGACCACAATTCAGGTTTATATGGATGATATTGGCATTGCCACGTGAACTAATCTGACAGATCGCATCAAAGCGGTCAGAGACGTGCTGGCCGTGGCAGCAAAATACGACTTATATTTCAAACCCAAAAAATGCACCTTCCATTCTTCGTCTCTCGATTACCTGGGGGTAATCCTTGAAAAAGGGGTAACACGTATGGACCCCATCAAAATCGCTGGCATAGAAAAGTGGCCAACACCAACAAAAGTTAAGGACATACAATCTTTTTTGGGATTTTGCAATTTTTACCGCCTATTCATCAAAGGATTCACATCAATTGCTAAACCATTAAATGATCTCACAAAGAAAACCACCGAGTGGCGTTGGACTCCAAGGGAACAACATGCATTCGATACACTGAAAAGATGAGTAACAAGCGAACCAGTACTCGCACACCCAGTACTACAAGACCAATTCAAACTGGAAGTAGACGCGTCGGGTTTCGCGGTGGGAGCAGTACTACTCCAGAAGAAGACTGACGGCAAAAGACATCCCATAGGGTATTACTCTGCAACACTAAATGCAGCAGAGCGTAACTACGATATCTATGACCTCGAACTTTTGGCCATAGTCAAAGCATTACGTCATTGGAGACCCCTACTCGCAGGATCACCTCACAAGATTAAAGTATTTTCGGACCACATGAACCTACGATACTGGAGGGAACCCCAGAAGATCAGCAGACGAGTTGCAAGGGAAGTACTAGAGTTATCAGAATATGATCTCAAAATTCATCACATCAAAGGGACTGCAAACAGACGAGCAGATGCGTTGTCAAGACGACCTGACTACGATTGTCATGATTCGTTGTCGTTGACCTTCGTAAGCGGGATGACGAGTCGCTCCCAAAACTTACTCATGATTACTATGTGGATTACTGATATTCTTACTGTACGATGACTGATGGTTGTAGTAGTTGTGGCGTTAGTATTAGTGGACGTTACCAAGCATTAGGAGTAGTGGCTGTATCGCTGACGAAGGCGTACAGTCAAGATAGGATATAAGGTAGCTGTCAACTGATGTAGTCGACAGCTTGACTCTCTTGTAACACCTTTGAATCTAGTCGGGTTCCTTCTCACACCCGGTTCTCATCATCTCTTAGGAAGGCGCTTTCAAGCGTCCTTGAAGCAAGTCACACCTTCATGTGTTGACCACGCAGTGCTAAGTCACGTTACCTCGTCATCGCGTGTAGGGTCTAAGTCAGGCCACGCTGTGCTAGTCGTAACATTAGAGTCAAGCTCCCTTCACACGCCGTGGTGCCGATTACAACAAAAGATGGTTGGGACTTCCAACCCTATCGGGTCGACTCCAGGGCAAGAGACGCCCCTGCATGATACGTCATCAATCAAGTCCGTTGGAGGACAATTCCAGACGACAGAAGAAGTGGAGTATTAGAACACTTCAACACAGGATACTACGCCGAAGCGGCCACAGCCCAACGATTTCACCCTATCATCTTTCATCACGAAAGGTGCTGTTGGGTCGAACTCAGGTGGAACCGAACGCAAGAATATTTTGAAGCAGCCAGACCAGCTGGCGACGATCTCAACTGCAATATTCCATTATCAGAAGCAAGAGACGTCGAAGAACAAGGACAAATTGACGGAATGACAGAAGAAGAACCACATCCCGAGCTACTATCCCCAGAGCTCCAACATAGGACATCAGCAAGATCGGACACCAGCCATACAAGCGAACGAGTCCACACTCCGTCAATAGAAAACAAGCCAGAGAACATCTACATCCAAGAGGAAGAACCCGCTGTTGAGGAAATCATCACTCAAACAGCTACGTTACATATCCCTGACCCAATTAGGATGGCCACTCAAACACAGATCGAAGAACCGGTCCCATTAGTCATTGATGAAAGGACGGGCCATGTAGTAAACATGAATCAAGAAGATATACAAGTGGCACGATGGGCCATGGGTCCAGACGAACCAGACCAGCCAGGAGGATTCGATTTCGATTACAACGAACCACCTCCTCCACCATTTGAGCAACTCAACAGAGCGTACAGACGACCAAATCAAGGAGGAGGACCACCCATGGGAGGAGGAGGACCACCCATGGGGGGAGGAGGACCGCCAGGAATGCCCCACGGGGGACCACAAGGAATGCCTCAGGGAGGTGGCAATACCACGGACAAATTCATAGGAAACCCTCCAAGCTTGTTCAATGGGGACAGGTCTAAAGTCGAAGGTTTCATACTCCAATGGGAAATTTACGCAGGAGTCAACGCAAGCCATACGGCCATGAGGAATAAGTACCAAAAAGCTATGTTATTCCTCACCTACGTTCAAGGAGATCTGGTTAACGCCTGGGTCCTGTCCGCCAATCAATGGTTGGTAAGGGAAGTGTCCAGAGGACTCAGCCAGTTCGACAACAGGCTGTGGAACAACATTCTGCAAGCCTTTCGGCGACAGTTTGCCGACATACTCAGCAAAGAAAGAGCCCAAGCCCAACTAGACGCGGGAATCAGAATGAAGGAGGGCAAAATCGACGACTACATCGCGTTGTTCGAACAACTCGTTCACTACGCAGGATACGACATCAACGCAGAGCAGACCTTGAAATACTTCATAAAAGGACTGCCCAGGACGCTTTACGAAGCAATGTACCAACATGACGACCCCAGGACTTACGAAGATTGGAGAGCATCGGCTCTCAAGAGGCAACAAAAGTGGATCCACATGCAGACGGTGCGCGGAAACCTAGACATGTTCAAAGGGTCTGCTAACAAAAACCAACCGGGAGCGCTGGCAAAGCTGCTTGCTCCACTACCACACCCCAACGCAATGGACACGTCCGCAGACCGAGTCAGAGGAAGACTCGCGGGAGCGGAAGACATCAGTCCACGACCTCCCTTTCCACCGAGAGGAGGGTGGGTACCTTCAAAGGCAGCAAAGAAACCGAGCAGACTTCAGTCAGACTCGCTGCTATAACTGCGACAAAATGGGGCACATCAGCCGAGACTGTTGCCAACCACGACGAAACAAACGCCAACAGATCAGGAGTACCAAAGAGAAACCAAGGACCGATGAAGACAAAGCGGAAGACTGGCTGAGGGGAGTAGCCAGTGAAGGAGACGATGTCAAAGACCTCATCCTACAGAAATTGATGGGGATGGATTTTCCAGATGCCTAAACCCGACGGCCTGGGTGAGGGCACTTCGTTGTAACTCTGTGTATATTATACGCTACCGTTCTATGCGAATTCCAGTTCAACTACACACGCGTTACAACACAGCCGACATAAAAGCACTAGTGGACTCAGGAGCCACGGATAACTTTGTGAGCGAAAGCTTCCTCCAACGAATGGGAATAAAAACACAATTGCTAGACATGCCTAAACGGATCTACAACATCGACGACATGGCAAACAAAGCCGGACACATAACTCAATACGTCATTCTCCAAGTCAATGTCAACGGAAATGACAAAGAAATGAGGTTCCTGGTCACTAACATCGGGAAAGAAGACATACTGTTTGGGTATCCATGGCTGGCAGCTTACGAACCACAATTCGACTGGAAAAAGGGAACAATCAACCGGACGCACCTTCCAGTCACTGTCAAAACTGTCAACGCAACCGACAGAAGAGACATGCTAGCCCGTCTATTAACAAAATCAAAAGAACACATCGTACATCGACTAGAGGAGGAAGAGACGCGGGGACGAAGAGTGATGATCCCCGCGGTTGAACACACTATCGTGGCCAAACCCAAAGAAGAGAAGAGCGCCGTACTACCGTCGCAATACGAAACGTACCGCAAGGTATTCGACGAAGAAGCCTCAGCAAGGTTGCCTGAAAGACGACCTTATGATCACGCCATTACGCTCCAACCTAACGCCCCGACATCTATCACATGTCGACTTTATCCGATGACCTGAACAGAAGATGAAGCCCTGGACGTCTTCATCGACGAACATCTCAAGAAGGGGTATATTCGACCCTCGCAGTCGCCCTACGCATCATCCTTCTTCTTTATCAAGAAAAAGGATGGAAAACTTCGACCAGTCCAAGATTATCGTGCAATAAATCGGTGGACGGTGCGGAACCAATATCTGCTCCCACTAATAACAGACCTAATGCGTGACCTGGGGGGAGCGGTCTTATTTTCAAAGTTCGATGTCAGACAGGGATACAACAACATCCGAATCAAAGAAGGGGACGAACACAAAGCGGCGTTCAAAACTAGACGAGGACTTTTTGAACCTACGGTTATGTATTTCGGCCTTTGTAACTCACCAGCGACCTTCCAGGCATTCATGAACGAAATCTATCAACCCGTTATCGCCAAATTCGCAATGGAGGGCACACACATATGAATTTACATGGACGACATTGCTGTCGCCACCGACGACTGCGGCACCTTTCAACGTACGGACGCGGCACACACAGCTGCCGTTTCAGCTGTTCTCGCAGTCGCAGCCGCCCATGACCTCTACTTCAAGTTGTTGAAATGCGCATTCCACGTACCGTCAATTGATTACCTGGGGGTAATCCTTGAAAAGGGGATGACGCGCATGGATCCTGCGAAGGTCTCAGGTGTCCGCACGTGGCCAACACCAACAAAAGTCAAAGACGTACGCAGCTTTTTGGGCTTTTGCAATTTTTACCGTCCTTTTATTTGAGGATTCGCCAATATCGCCAAACCAATGAATGAGCTAACAAGGAAGGATGTCGAATGGCATTGGGGACCGACCCAACAAATTGCCTTCGAAACACTCAAAAACCGCATCACGAGCAATCCAATCCTCGCTCACCCCAATCCAAAAGAACAATACGACCTCGAAGTAGACGCATCAGGATTCGCCGTGGGAGCAGTCCTTATGCAGAAAGGACCTGATGGCAAAAGACACCCGGTAGCATTCTATTCGGCCACCCTCAACGAAGCCGAACGAAACTACGATATATACAACCTGGAGTTATTGGCCATCGTGAAAGCATTACGGAACTGGAGATACCTATTGGTGGGGTCACCACATAAGGTCAGAGTATTCTCAGACCATATGAATCTACAATACTGGCGAGACCCACAGAAGATCAGTAGAAGAGTAGCTCGAGAAGTATTGGAATTGGAAGAATACGACATCGAGATTCACCACCTCAAAGGACGAGCCAACGGTAGAGCGGACGCGTTGTCCAGAAGACCAGACTACGACACTGGAGAAAAAGACAATGACCGAGTCACGGTACTGCCAAACAAAATATTCATACGGACAGTAACAGGGGTTATGCCAACACCCATCGAACAAAACGAAACCCGAATCAAAGCATGGGTGAGCCCTCACGAACTCAAGAAGATAGATGGGGTATGGTTCAAGAATGGAAGAGTGGTGGTTACCACCAAGAAGGACGAAGAGCTAAGAAGAATCATAAAGCAATACCATGACGCACTAACGGTGGGTCACCCAGGGATAGCAAAAACACAGGAATTGCTAGCTCAACACTATTGGTGGCGGAACGTGAAAACCGACGTCATGAACTATGTGCAGGGATGCGCAGAGTGTCAACGACATAAGGTCAATAATTGTCCCACCAAAGCACCATTCGAACCCATCTACCCGCGATTGGGAGCCAACCCTTTCGAAGTTATCGCAGTAGATTTCATAACTAAGTTACCCCCATCAAACGGATATGACTCGATTCTGACAATTACAGATCACGATTGCTCCAAAGCATCGATATTCCTACCATGTCGAGAATCAATGTCAGGAGAAGAAACGGCAATGTTGTACGCCCAGAAGGTACTCCCTCGGTTTGGACTCCAGAGCAAAATAATTAGCGATCGAGACCCTCGATTCGCGGCAAAGTTCATGAGAGAACTGTGCAAAACCCTCCAAATCCAGCAGAACATATCGATGGCGTACCATCCAAGGACAGACAGACAGTCGGAACGCACTAATCAATGGCTGGAACAATACCTCAGGCTATGGGCAAACGAACAACAAGATAACTGGGCCACGCAATTACTTCTAGTGGAATTCGCTCATAACAACGCGATAAGCAGCACTACAAAACAAACCCCGTTTTTCACGCTAATGGGGTACCACCCTAGAGATAAATGGGCGCCAGGGACAATCAATTTGCCTAGCGTATCTAGCAGATTAGAACAACTGATAGAAGCCCGTCGGAGCGCACAGGAAAACATGATAAGAGCCCAAAAATCGTGGATCAAACACAAGGACATGCCCAAATACGCCCTAGGGGACCAAGTCTGGCTAGATGGGCGCAATCTGCGAACTCAACAGCCCACCGCCAAACTTGCGCCCAGGAGGCAGGGACCGTTCGAGATTGTCCAGGTGATGTCCCCTGTGAATTACCGGCTCAAACTACCCCCGCAATGGAAAATACATGACGTGTTTCACACAGACTTGCTCACGCCTTACAAAGAAACACGCATGCATGGAGTAAACTACCTACGCCCACCACCTGAATTGGTCGAAGGCGTGGAAGAATATGAGGTCGAAAAGGTGATAGACTCCAGAAGGTCGGGACGAGGGCGTAAACTTCAATACCTCATCAAATGGAAGGGGTATGCAGATTCGGAAAACCAATGGGTCCCATGGGACGACGTCCATGCAGAGAAAGAGATAAGGAAGTTCGCACGTTCGAACCCAAAAGCTGAAACTCACATAAAAGCAGCTTCGATAGTACCAGAAACGCTATCTTCCTTCTCATTAAACAACCCAATGGCTCATGTCCCACTCTCCATTATCAACATTGACGAGATCGCCATCCCCCACGTCGACACCCTCAACACCTATGATGGTAACAACAACATCGATGACCAGTTCTGCTCAGCCATCGAACACGTCAGAGCCGCCGCAGAACGAGACCAATCCGCCCGAGACCTGGCCGAGGCTCGCAGGCGATTCCCCACACCCACAAGCGGAAGAATGGAGGACGATGAGGAGGGAGTACGGCCTATTGAAGGAAGTGATGACCGCATGGAGGACGGATCAGGTGGTGAAGAGGACGGCAGCGGAGAGGAGGATGAGGATACACATGCTAACGAGGCGAGTTTCAACCAGTCCGCCACCTCTCTCACTACCACCGTCGTCAGTAGCATCAACCCCTCCACCGCTTCACTCGCAACCACCGCCGTCGACGCCACCGATAGTGAAGATGAAGACAACAGTAGTGACGAGTCCTACCACGCAGCCAGGGTTATCTGCATCCAATGCGAGAACCCCCCAAACTACTGCCACTGCGCTCCCGTGCCTGTACCTTTCCAAGTCCGCACCCTTACCAGCGAAGCCCAGGATGACGAGGTCCGACCACCTCCAGTTGCTGTTGTCTATGGAGCAACGGCGACTCAGGGGTACGAGGAACGAGGGCTCCCACCATATGAGTCCATTCGCGACCCATCGCCCATCACTACGCGCCGAGCGCATGCGACGCGGCTCCCTCTCCGTGCCATATCGCCTACTCCCGGAGGGTTCATCCTCAACAACGGGATGAACTGGGTTCTGATGGTCATCGAACACGAAGGACAAAGAATCCCAGCAAAGTACGTCCGCGTCCGGATGCTCGACAACCCCGAAGTATTCGGGACAATGGGGAAGTACTCCCCCGTTTACCGAGCGGACATCCACGCCGAACCATGCCGAGACATGGGCCCTGCAGCTGAGTACACCCGTGAAGAACTCGGGTATTTCCGCTCTGACTTCCGTGGAAAGCGACAGGTAGACGAGGCCCTTGCCCGCTTGGGGGACATCTCCCTCCAAGCCGAGGTGAGGCGCTACCGCACATCCATGGAAGTCGTAGCCGAACTCGAGCAGGCCATCAAGAAACTGGAGGACGATATTTTCGTCCACATCGATAGGGCCATGCACTCATCAAGGCGGCTAGGGTGCGCTCATGCCCTCAGAAGGGTGTGTGACGAACACGAGACGGATGTGGGACTTACTACGGTAACTAGCTGGGTTGTGGAGCATGGGCGCTCACCCTTGTAAAGGGGGTGATGTCATGATTCGTTGTCGTTGACCTTCGTAAGCGGGATGACGAGTCGCTCCCAAAACTTACTCATGATTACTATGTGGATTACTGATATTCTTACTGTACGATGACTGATGGTTGTAGTAGTTGTGGCGTTAGTATTAGTGGACGTTACCAAGCATTAGGAGTAGTGGCTGTATCACTGACGAAGGCGTACAGTCAAGATAGGATATAAGGTAGCTGTCAACTGATGTAGTCGACAGCTTGACTCTCTTGTAACACCTTTGAATCTAGTCGGGTTCCTTCTACACCCGGTTCTCATCATCTCTTAGGAAGGCACTTTCAAGCGTCCTTGAAGCAAGTCACACCTTCGTGTGTTGACCACGCAGTGCTAAGTCACGTTACCTCGTCATCGCGTGTAGGGTCTAAGTCAGGCCACGCTGTGCTAGTCGTAACAACGATCATGGGGAACAAGACAATGAGAACATTACTGTGCTACCAGACAAAATATTCGTACGAACTGCAAACACACACCACACAGGAATGCCCATCCACCCATCCACGACGTTCACAGTACAAGAAATGACGACAACCAACAACAATGATGTGCAACACAAACACATCCTGAAACCGTGGGTAAACCCCCACGGGTTGAAAAAGATCAACGGTATATGGTATAAGGAAGGGAGAAAGGTAGTTACAAAGGGAAGTGAAGAGCGAAAATCAATCATAGCAGCTCACCACGATCCCCCAGTACATGGTCATCCAGGAATAAACAAGACCGGCAAAATAGTAGAACGATATTACTGGTGGCCAACGATTCAACAGGATGTATTGGCCTACATTAGGGGATGTGCGGAATGTCAACGGCATAAGGTCAACAACCGCCCCATCAAAGCCCCTTTACAACCAATATACCCAAAACCGGAAGCTATGCCATTTGAGACCATTGCTCTCGATTTCATTACTAAATTACCCATCGCGCAGGGCTATGACTCAATCTTGACGGTGATGGACCACGACTGTACCAAGGCACCCATCTTCATTCCTTGCAATGAAGAAATCGACGCGGAAGAAACAGCTGCGTTGTATATCAAACACGTGTTCATGCGATATGGACTACCGACTAAGATAATCAGCGATCAAGACCCTAGATTTGCATCTAAATTCACAAGGGAATTATGCAAACAACTAGGAATCACTCAAAACATCTCTACCACGTATCACCCACATACTGACGGACAATCAGAGAGAACAAATCAATGGCTCAAACAGTACCTATGCTTTTGGGTAAATGAACGACAAGACAATTGGAATCTTTATCTTCCAATAGCAGAATTCACACACAACCATTGGCCTAATGAGGCTACAGGACAGTCGCCGTTCTTCCTGCTGATGGGACATAATCCTCGTGCTGATTGGAATTCCACGCCTGTGATGAGTGTCTCACTGTTTATACGCAACAGAGAGACCAAGGATCACAAGGAACAGGGTGGCTAACGTCGAACCAACAAGGAGATAGACAAAGGACAAGGAACAATGGATCACAAGTATCAAGACAAGGATGAGGAACAACCCAATGGTGGGAAGCTGCTCTGAAGACAGGAAGATACAAGTGGGATGTCGCAAGTGGACAGTCTGAGGGACTGTCTGTTACATTGCTCCAGCTTATATACCTGAATACATGGTCTGTGCGTACTTTAGGGGAGGCCCAACTCCGCTCCACGGGTGGGCCCATGGAATACTCTAGAAGCGTTCTAAAGATAGCATGGAATGTGCTGGAAGGTTTCTAAGTATATCGTCCAATGGCATTAATCCCTGACCAGCTCCGCTCGTCAGGTGATTGATCAACAATCTTCGTTTACCGATCAACGGACTTTGTTTATCAATCAACAATCTTTTGTTGATTGATCAACAAACAAGTCATGTGAGGTCATCTGACCTTTCGCTTGGTAAGTCCCGGTTCCGGACCGGGTCTTTCTCGAATAGGAAGGAAAGGATTATCCAATCCTTTCACGCGCGTCGTCTTGGCTAGTTCCACTAGTCCATTACTTCGTATTCCTGAGTTTGTGCGCGCGTTCCCTTGCGCATTCCTGGGTATTCCGGATAAGTCACGGACCGAGGCATAGGTTCGTGACAGTATCCCCTCTTTAAGGCCGTGCTGCGCCGTCAGCACTCTTAGATTACTTGGTCGGGGTGCAGAGGGGTTTCTGGTATGGAACTGGTGAACCAGGAGTGATGCATGTTTCATTTGTGATGCAGGGAGCCATGAGTTTTCGGAACTAGGGTAGCCCTTCCACTTGATGAGGTACAAGATCCCTTTCTTATTGGGTGACACTTTGGACTGAAGTACTGTTTCGACTTCGTAATGTTCTTCTTCTCCTTGAACTATATTTGGAGGAGGTCTGGTGAAGTTCGGTCCATGCGCAGGGGTTTCTTTGTATGGTGATATCAGGGAACTGTGGAAGACTGGGTGGATTCGCCATGACTTGGGTAGTTGGAGTTTACAGTTAACTCCCCATGTAGATAGTACTTTGAATGGACCATGGCGTCTAGGGGCTAACTTGGCTTTGGGGTGTGTGGTGTGAACATTGGTTCCTTCTAACCAAACTAGGTCTCCTGGTTTGAACACATGGGAAATGGTGGGTACTCTGGATCTTTTCATGACTTCCGCAGCTACTTTTAGGGCTGCTGTAACCTCGGATCGTACTTGGTCTAAGGTACGAAGGCGTTCTTCTACCGTGGGAATCTTGGTAGCGAAATTTACTGGAGGAATGAATTCTGGTTTGAATCCGTACCAGACTTCGAAGGGAGATCTTCCTGTGGCGCTGTGTTGGCGAGCATTGTGCGCGAATTCCATGAAGGGTATCAGTTCTACCCAATTATCTTGCTGGAAGTTGCAAAAGACGCGGAGATACTGTTCCAACTCCTGATTAACTCTTTCTGTTTCGCCATCTGTTTGGGGGTGGAAGGCTGTGGACATGGTGGACTTGACTCCCAATCTTTCCCAGATTTCTTGCATGACTTTAGAAGCGAATTGGGGTCCTCGATCCGAGATAACTTGGCGTGGTAGTCCGGTTCATCTCCAGACATTCTTCATATACAACTTGGATGTTTCTTCGGCTGTGATGGTTTTATTACAAGGGGTGACAATGGTGGCTTTGCTGAGGCGATCCACTACCACAAATAAGGAGTCGTATCCTTGGGAGGTAGGGAGGTCTGTGATGAAATCCATGGTGATAACTCCCCAAACGTCTGTGGGTACTTGGTTTGGTAACAGTGGTACTTGAGTTCTTGGTTTGATTTTGGTTGCTTGGCATGTGGCACATCCGTCCACGTAACTCTTGACAAAGGTGGATATTCCTGGCCACCAGAATTCTCTTGATACTATTTCGTAGGTCTTCCATCTTCCTGGATGTCCTGTGGCTACATGGTCGTGATATTTCTTGACAATGTCTCTTCGAAGAGCGTCATCTTTTGGAACGTAGACTTGTCCTCTGAATAGAATGATCCCATCTTCTAGGTTCCATTCTTCTAGGCCCTTTACAATGGATCTTGGGCCATTCTTCAAGATAGCTTCTATGGCGATACTGACGTCTTTATCATATTCTTGGCTTGACTTGATCCTTTGGCGTAATGTTGTATCTCCTAATACTGTGACTGCCGTTGGGCGGGTTGCGCGAATTGTGAAAAACTTGGTGTCCAAGAGGACACGCAACTCGTCTTCAGTTGCTATCCCCTCTTTAAGATCTGGACGCCTGGACAGCGCATCTGATTTATTCTGTACGCCCGGTTTGTGAACAATGGTGAACTTGAAGCGTGAAAGGAATAAAGCCCAACGTGCTTGACGTCGTGTGAGCTTCTGTTTGGTGGCAAAATAGACTAGATTGCCATGGTCGGACCAGATTTCAAGATTATCTTCTCGACCTTCGAGGTAATGTCTGAAAATATCCAATGCGCGGATAATGGCAAGGAGTTCTTTATCATGAATTTCGTAATTCCGCTCCGCAGGTTGCAAGGACTTAGAATGGTACGCAACCGGGTGCCATCTGTTCAGGGCATCTGGTTGTTCGAGAATGGCTCCCGTGGCAAAATCACTAGCGTCGGTGATGAGTCGGAAGGGTTTGCTATGATCAGGGAGGGCAAGAACAGGGGCTGTAACGAAAGCCTGGATGAGGGTGCGGAACGCGGATTCTTGTGAGGTACCCCAGAGGAACGGAATCTCCTTCCTAGTGAGGTCGAATAAAGGCCTGGCAATGGTAGAAAAATCTTTGATAAATCGGCGGTAGAAGTTACAAAAACCGAGGAATGCTTGGACATGTTTGACTGTGCGTGGAGTAGGCCAATCTGTGATTCCTGCGACCTTAGCAGGGTCCATCTTGAGTTGTCCATTTGAGATGACGATCCCAAGGTATTCAATAGATGTCTGAGCAAATACACATTTCTCAGGTTTGAGGTATAAATCATGGGTTTCAAGGCGTGTAAGGACTTCATGGGTTAATTTGTCCAACAAGGCAGGGTCTTCGGAAAAAATCAGGATGTCATCCAGATAGACAACAACGTGTCCGTCATCTATCATGTCTTCGAAGATGTTGTTCATAAATGTCTGGAACGTGGCAGGGGCATTGCAAAGACCGAATGTCATGACAGTGGGTTCAAATAAGCCTAGATGGGTTTTGAAGGCAGCTTTATGTTCGTCTCCTTCTCTGATACGGATATTGTTGTATCCCCAACGAATATCCAACTTGGTGAAGTACCTGGCACCGCGTAGTTTGTCGATTAACTCGGGAATCAATGGTAAAGGGGCGGCGTTCTTGATAGTAACATCATTGAGGGCACGGTAATCTTGTACTGGGCGTAACTTTCCATCCTTCTTGTCTACGAAAAAGAAGGGGCTGGCCATGGGGGACTTGGAAGGGCGGATGTATCCCCTCCGCAAATGCTCCGTGATATATTCCTTGAGTGCTTCTGATTCTTTTGGCGTGAGTCTGTAGATGCCACAATTGCGCATCTTCGAAGCTGGCTTGAGTTCTATGGCGTGGTCCCATGCTTGGTGTTTTGGGAGGCGATGTGAAGCTGTTTCGCTAAAAACCTTGGAATACTTGTGATACTGGGCAGGGATGTGATCAAGGGATTGCTTGGGTGCATTCTTTGCTGCAATAGCCGTACTGGCAGTGGACTTTGACCGGATAGCAAGATCGTCATACTTGCTAAAACTGTGATGGTACAGGAAGTTTTCCATAGCTTCCTGGGCAAAGGCGTCTTCGGTTATCATGGGTGTGTCTTCTACTGGATGCAGGCATTGATGGTGGTGGCACGCGTCTGCGGCTTTCTGGACGTGATTACTAGGGGGTACTTGGACAAGGTACAATTCTTGGGACATCTTGTGAAGGCGATCTGTGGCAAGGCCCAGTCTACTTCTGGGTTGTGTGCATGGAGCCAATCCGTTCCTAGGATAATGTCGTGGTCCCCTAGCGTGGTAACATAGAGTTCTGATGTTTCTTCGTGGTAAGCGTCGTCCATATTCTTGACGCGGATCTTCTGGATTGTAGTGTACTTGACCGATCCCCTCTTATTGAGTGTTCCATCCACATTCTTTACCGGAAGTGGGTTGACTAGTGTTCGCAGGTAAGTTTGTTCTTGGTTGCGAAGTCTTGATCTATGATTATCCCCTCTGCGCCGCTATCAGTAAGGCGCGTGCACTGATTTCCGTCCAGTTTTTTTCCGACTAGAGTCACTCTGAGTGTAATAGATGGTGATCGTCTATTTCGTATAGTATCACCGGGTACAGGCTCAGAGTCTAACGTCTCTAGGAGAGAAAACCTATTCTCAAAACTAGACCTGGACAAACGTAAAGTCCCAACTGACAGTGCAGCAGAGGGACGCTTCAAAATCCTCATTGACAGGGCAGGAGTGAGGGCGTGGATCATGACTTGGGGACGTGGGCTGTGGTACATGGCCGCTACCTGGGCCGGGTGCTCTTCGGCATGTTCTTCTTCGACAAATTGATCTTCTTGGGTTACTGTGGCGCGAGCTCTGAAGTCGCTTCGTGGATTTGGACGTCTATTTCCTGTCCCTTGGTTATACTGGCTCGTCTTGAGGCGGCATTCTTTAGCCCTATGACCAGGTTTTCCGCAGTAGAAGCAGAGCTTATCCTTGAAGCGTCTGTCTTTCTCTGCCTTCGATATCTTCCCCATCGAGGGTCGTGATGGTGCTGTGGTGACATTGACTTGGGCGTGATCTTCATCTGTGGTTATGGCGCGGTTACGTGGGCCTGAGTTCCTGTTAAACGTGGTAGGGGCGCTGTACATGCGCCAGAGTCGATCGAACTCTCTTGCTTTCTCTGCTAGATCTTCTAGGGTGGTAGGCTGTGGTGATACACCCATTATCTTCTGGTGTAATGCCATGGAAGCGCCTTCCTAAAG